>CATIWJ010073419.1:0-12920 GCA_949640765.1 Croton laevigatus | reverse complement strand
TGGCTATGAAGATCTGATGATTTGATGATTTAGATTGGACCGCCGATGATGGAGAGCTGGGTGGGGGTCTCGGACCAACACGGCTGCTCTTCGGAAACTGCTGGTCCATGGCGATGAGGAGGCGCGGCGGCGCTACAGCTTTTGGTCTTGATCGGTTTTTTCATTTCTGTTCTTCGCGATTTTCCGGCGTCTAGACCTCATCAGCGTCGGATCGGAAGGCCACCAGTAGTACAAGCATTGCGCAACTATCGTTTTCCCTTCCGACGGCGGCGAGGCTGCCTCTGGGTTACGGCAACGGTGTAGATCAGGATCGGGATCGGGGGGCTGCGAGTTGGCTGATTTTGAAGATGTGAAAATATCCCATCTGGTCCTCTATCTTGAGTTTTTTTTCAAAATGGCTCGTAAAATTACAATTTGATACTTCCACCTGTTATTTTAACAGAAAAAACTGACATAAGGATATTTTTGTTAACGGAATGAAAACTCAGGGATATTTGTGTCTGAAAAAAAATAATAAGGGAGATTTTTGTCGAATAGTCATAAACATGGGGACTTTTTTGTAAATATCCCAAGTTTCGTTCCGTAAATGTTATTGAAAAAAAAAATTAAGAAAAATAATATATTATAACATAAAAATATAGAACTACTCATATTGCAAATTTTACATTACTTTTTTTCAAAAATTCATTCCTAATATTAATAAGCAAGGTGAAAAGCTAAAAACTAGTGAAAGACTAATATTGACAAATTGTAAACTTTTTAGAATGCCTATTTTCAAGAATTAAAATGAAATTTTTTTGACAAATTATGATTTTTTTATAATCTATGTGATAAGAGAATTTTCTCTATTTTTATTATTTTTATAAATCAAAGGTGTTATATAAAATGAATTTGCACGAAAGTTTTGGACTAACTAATCAATATGGTAACAAGAAATGATAATTTTGAATTTTTTAGCGTATTTTAGGTCATTATTAATATTAAGAATTTTATTATATAAAAATTATCAAATTTAGAATTTTTAAGTATATTTTAGGTCTTTATTAATATTAATATATTTTTCTATTATAATTTAAAATTTTTATGTTTCGATTTTACAATTATTAAACGTGAAAGTAAAGTTTTTGGCAAAAAAATCAAAATGCATTAAAATTGAGAATCAAAACAGCAAAAAAAGATAAAAATAAAAATCCATGTCAAACTTGATAGGCTAATTCTACAATTTTTAATGTATGATGTTGCTCAGTTAACAGAAAATTGCTAAAGTTAATGGCGCGGTAAGTAAATATAACATATTTAGACTAAACGGTGGTGATGACAGAGCATTTATACTAAAATAGAGTGATGAAATAGTAATTATATAGCCAAACATCGTGACTAAATAGTACTAGTAATCCCTAAACAAAATTGCAATTTCTACAATAACGGCAAGTAAAATTCTAGGAATTTATTCCTAATTTTCTAGATTTAGCTATATATATTATGTATATATGAATGAAATACTGATCTTTCAAGTAAACTGTCATTTTCCAGAAATTTCCACATATACAAAAAAATAAACCAGAAAAACAGTATAGTTCAAACCCAGTTGTTTGGAAGTGAAAAATCATGGAACCTGAAGGAAATTTCTCCCGCCGCATCTCGTCCAAGCCTAATCTCCGGCTGATGATCATGATGATCTCTAATCACTTCTTCTTCATTAGACTGAGCTATATATATTATGTATATATGAATGAAATACCTATCTTTCATGTAAACTGTCATGATCCTGAAATTTCCATATATACAAAAAGATGTACCAGAAAAACAGTATAGTTCAAACCCAGTTGTTTGGAAGTGAAAAATCATGGAACCTGAAGGAAATTTCTCCCGCCGTATCTCGTCCAAGTCTAATCTCAGGCTGATGATCATGATGATCTCTAGTCACTTCTTCTTCTTCATTAGGAACTTCAGGTGGCAATGGCATTACTTGATTCTCATTAGGTTGATGATACGGCATTTGAATTTCAGGTGGCAGCGCCATTGGATTCACAGGCGGAGAAACAATATTCCTCGGCCTAGCATTTCCAGGAGTAAGCGAGGGCAACGATCGGTCCCATAAAAAAACATGAATGTTTATAGGAACTTTAGCATGTCTGTGAAGTGAGAGTTTCTGGCTGAGGGATACTGTGTCGAAACATCTTACTGCTCCTGTTGAAGATACCATCCATGGAAGTACTCTCTGGTTTGATACTCTTGAAACAACTAGCAATTTTGATGTGCGTGTTGCTTCTCTGTATAGCTTGTTTAAACCTGATCTTGTTGCTGGCGCATTTTCGTTCGCGTCAATCACAGATGAAATGTAAATAAATCCCTGCAGAAAGATAAGAAAAGTTAGCAATCTTTGAATCGTTATATTTATCAGAATTGAACTGAGGTGGTTGGAATCTGTTTAAGATGATACCTCATCAGTTCGACTGATGGCAAATCCTAACTTGGAATCATCCTCTTTAATTTTCATCTCTATTCCAAATTCTCCACAAAGAGGGGAATACCAGAGACGAACAGCTCGAACAACACCAAGATCAACTCCATGGTAATCCTCAAATCCATACAAGCTTGCATGAGATAAACTCGATAAATCGGATAATGACCCAGCATTTACAGTAGAAGAAGCTGTCTCTCCAGATATCTACATAAATACAAAAAAAAACCCACATTAAAAAAGAGGAAACTTGAAGATTCACAATTCAGTTCTGTCATAAATTTTTACGGACCTTTGTAAGAAGGGATTCGGTTTGAATGTTCATGAACACAATAGGAACACCAGAGGCTTGAGATGCATAAAGCCAGGCATTTGCTCTGGCTAAAGTATCTTCCAAATCATTGAACCGAGAAGCAACTAGATCGGAGGCTTTAGGAAGGAGAAGTATGGAAAGAAAGGAACTTGAATTAGGAACCGGTAAAACTTCCTGCATCCTCCTTGTCCATGGATATGAAACATACCCATCTTGGAGCTTAGCACTTGATAATGCAGTAACTATTCTAGAGCTTCTTGAATCTGCAAAATATATATAATTATGTTATAGTTTAGCCTAGTGGTAACTGCATAAATAACAACACACCGAGCCTTAGTCCCAAATAGGTTGAGGTCTGTATTACGGTTATCCTCTCCAAACATATCGAAAATAGTCACACAAAATCAATCTCTCTTCCCGACTTGAAAAAAAAAAAAACATTACCTTATTTCAGAGACAGAGACCCAAGATCAATCTCCCTACCCCATTAAAAATATAGCATGGGCCTCGTACATTTCTCTACACTGTTTAGGCTTATAAGGTGTTTCAAAATAAGATTATAAGAAGTAGCAAAAAAATGCTTTTTATAAGCTAAATGCAAAAGATACAGAAGCAATCACGCAAACATCGTGAGACAGACCTATGATCAACCTCGCTTTTGAATTTGAACTGAAAAAAACAACATTGCGTTCTTTAGGTGAACTGATCATGGGAATTGAACTCGTGGAGATAATTGAAAAAAATCTTAAAATCGTACACGTGTCCGCATTAATATTCCAACACATAGGATTCGAATCGAAGTCAAGTCAACAAAAATGCAGCAAATTCACGAAATCCAAAAAAAGGGCAAACCCGAGTTTGAAAATTCAAAATTCTTTCTCCACTCACCTTGCAATTCGAAGCAATCCGCCTCCGACCGATCGGAGAATCCAACAGTGTAATTCGGATCCGAAATTGACCTCAAAATGTATTGCTTCTTCGACCCGGATTCCGGCACTATACAAGCTTGTAACTCGGCCAACTCGTCTCGACCTCGCCGGACTCGTACAAGAATCGAAGTCTCCTTATTCTTAAAAGAAGTATGAAGAATCTTCTGAACTGCACTTTTTCCATTCCTAAACGGAGATTTAAACGACTGAGACAATCTAGATCCTGATCCTGAACCAGAACCGATTTTGATTTCTTCAACTATATCGCCGGTTTGAAGCATGTCGCTGGTCCATTCGTCGGCTTTGGAACTGCCCTTAAGACAGTCGATAGAAAGAACGACGACGGATTTCGGGTCTTTATTTTGAGTTTCCGGTGTTGAAGTTCGGTCCATGGTCATTTTGGTTTCATGAGAGGATGTGTGAAATTCTCTGTTAATCCTGTAACCAGACAGGAAAAGAAAGAGGAACAAAAGGGAATCTCTGAGGAAGATTCAGTAACCCAGAGGCGAATTTGCGATTTTTTTGGTGGGGAAATGAAGAATTTTGTGAGTATTTTATGGATTTATATAAAGATTTGATTTTTTTTTTCGAATATATAAAGATTTGATAATAGTAAGAAAATTCTAATTTGGCATGCAAGTTGGAAGGAAAAATATAACTTTTGTGGGAAACTCCTTGTCAATGTGATGTTTAGTGGGGAAGTTAATCTTAATTTCTGAATTACTAGTTACTGTAATAATGATTAACTTTTGATATTAATAAGAAAACGAGAAGGGGCTGGACGTATGGAGTTGGACTCAACTTGGCAATAAAAAGTGTATCATATCGGATGTATGTGTTAATGTCTATGTTAAAAAAAAATAATAATAAAAAAACGCGTGTATTAATGCCTATGTTAAAAAATTATAATAATAAGAAAACGACACCAACCAACAATCTATTAGTCTAGCATAGAGATGGTCACGGTTTGAGTTGGCCCGCCAGTTCCTACCCAGTGATTAACTAAACTCGTTCCGCCATAAGCCAGGCCAGGAATCGTCACACCTCTAGTTCGGTCCAGGTTTGAAATTTTTTTGAACTGTAACTATTTTTTTTTTCTCGAACAGGAACAAACCGCCCAAACTGTCATAAACCTTAATCGCCAATCAAACCGTGAATCACAAATTAACTGTCCCGGCAAAAACCGTCGTGCTTCAGTTCAGCTACGACTCCTCCCTTGCTTGATTGTGAACAGCTGGTTCTCGGCCTGGCACATGGCTAGGTCTAGCCTAGTGGAATGAAGCGTTGGAACCCATAAGCAATGTTTGACATTGTGAATAGAGAAAATTGTGTTAGGTTGTTCATCCCCTTAATGATTAGTTCTCTCAATAAGCTTTTACAGTATCCGAATTAATCGGCACTCATCATTTGGTGTCTAAAAATTGGATGAATTTTTTTTTTTTTTGATTGACCACAAGGTATTGATGTAGCGAAATTATTAAAAACAAAATAGATTTATAAACTGTTGATTAATCACAAATTAATTCCAGTCGATAGCTTTTAAAATATATTGATTCGAAATGAATACTAGAAATTAGACATCCAAAACGAATTTTGGGAGAAATGTTATTAGGTTTGAAACACATCAAAAATTATTCTACAATGTCTCAAACTTACATATAAATATAAAAAATAACGTAACCTAAATCCGACATTAAAAGGAAAACAAAATCCGAACGTAAAGTTTCAGCAAAAATAAAAAATCGCTAATTTGGAGGCCCAAACGATGGTATTTGGCCCAAAAGCGACGGATATTATGAGCAAAGTTGATGAGTTTTGATTGTTGGTCTGTTTCTAATGAAATTAGACCCAAAAATATCCTAAATCGCACACTTCCAACCTTGGCCAAAATTGTGGCAATGCAATTACGCCGGCTTGCGGTCCAACTTCTCCAAGAAATCTAATTCCGCTTTCACATCTGCATCAGATGTCCTGGACAGATATCAATTGTGGGCGGCACTTTTAAACCCATAGCCATCCAGACTAATTCTCATTCTAATCGGGTAGATATCTTTCGAGAGGTAAAACTCTAACCCTAAGTGTTAAGTGGTTGTGTGTATAAGAGAATTTGAAATCATGATCTCACTTAAGATAGGAAAATTCCGTACCAAATCGACTGCTTCTTGAGGTTTAAAAAAATAATAATAAGGAAATGGCCATTTTCCTTTTTATTTTTTACAATTTCCCCTTTGAACTTTGAAAAATTATGCTGACGAAATACCTATATTATTGATTGAAGGCTACGATAGATGTCCATATTTTAATTGATGGATTTTTTTGAAAAAATTATTTTTAATGCTCATGCTAATTGAATTGTAGCACCGAACATTGTCTGCTAGAATTATATATACGTATTTATGAAAGGTTTGTTTGTTTTTTTTTTTTTTTACATCATATTTTTTCTGAAAGATTTGTTAAACAATATCACAGATTGTTTCCTTATTAAATTATGTGCTAGGAAAAATAAAAAAAAGAAAGAGTATAAATAAGAAATGGTTAAAAATCATATATGTCAAGTAATATTACAACATTTACAATGTTGAAAAATAAAGACGCCACTTAAAAAAAAATGAAAGATACCTTGTACTTCACACATTATATAGTATATGGTTAAAGATATTTAATGGACATTTTAACTTTTAATGGACACTAAAGTGTTATTGAGAATACTTGAATACACATTTAAGTAACTAATAAAATTTTGATACGTAGCATATTATATTTTTAAATAAAAAAATATATAAATAAATAATTTATTAATTATTTTGTTATTTAATACAGTATCCTTTTTACATTGTATACTCTAAGGACAATAATTTTTTAATGGATGACATTTGAAAATAATGCAGCAAATGAATTTGACCCATGTTCATTCTCTTATCCTTCACATTTTGGATGCTCTTAATGTTCACACATTCTATTTTATTTAACACATCACTTATAATTTACATAAGCAAACATTTAAAAAAATTAAATAAAAATTGTTTACTATAATAATTAAAAAATAAATAACACAATTTATAATTTAATTTTAAGTAAATAAAATATATATTGAATATTTAAAAAATAATAATATATTTCATATTTAGGAAAATAACTTATTTTTATATGTAGAAAATATGAAAATATATGAGAGACTACGAGAAAATATAAATTTTCTCATATTTTCTTCATAGCTAAAAAGGTACTTATTTTTTCTAAATATGAAATTCTGCTAATTTTTTAAAAATGTAATTTTATTAAAAATTAATTTTTTATGTGTTATTTACTAAAATTGTACAAATATAAAGATTAAATTGAAAAAAAGAAAAGGAAATTTTGAGTACAATAAATAAATGAGAAAGGTACCTAATTGAGATAATATACCACAAGAAAATTAGCTATAGATAAAGTAGTCATAAATAGACAGAAGGTTCTAACGAAAAAAGTTGACTAATCGCAGCGGATTGAAATTCCCACACGCTACTGACCGGAGAATTCAGATTTGGAAGTGACGCCAGGCGCGACCGTTCTGCGTGGCTTTCTTAAGACATGACGTAAATTCATTACATGAGGTGACATCCACATCAACAAACTACTCCTCCGTCGACATACTCCTCCGGTTCATATGATACACAACAACGGCGCCACCGACGAACCCACGTTTTTTCACGACGGAAGTTTCAAATTACAATAATAGCCCCGTTCCGTCATTTGTATATATTTTTTTTATTCTCCTAAAAAAACTTTAGTAAATTATATTAATTACAGTAAATTATCTAAACTTTTCTACATTGAAATTCTTATTCTTCACTATTTACAATGTAACTAAATAAATAGATAACTATAGTTTCACCAGGCCAATTTGAATCAAAATCAGCTCTTGTTGAACCATAATCGAAATATGGCTCAAGCGACTCAAGATTTTCATGAAATTACACGTTGGAAAGCATCCAAACAGTTGGCTAAATAAAAAACCAAACAGTCAAAACAAATTACAAACTGAACCATATTTGAACTGTGAACCGATTTCAAATTCCTAGTTCATGAACACTGATTTTACGGTTCAATTCAAAGTTTAATAATTTTATAAACCATAAATCACTGATTCACAATTTGGAATCAGATTGAATCGAACCAAACTGTGGTGGCCATGGTGTATATACTATTTAAATATCCTCTTATTTGAAAAATATGCAATATAGTCTCATATCATATATTCCATGAAATTTTCAAGAAAAATAAAAAAAAAATTGTTATTCAAATAATTTAACAAGTTTAATTGAACTCACATAAAAAGGTTTTAATCATTTTCCAAAGAATAGTAACAAAAAAAAAGAAAAAGAAAAGTCAACTTGGCAAATTCAATTAACAAATAATGTTATATTAATGATACACATGTGGGTGGTTAACAATCTAATGCTCATATCATATGAAAGAAAATTCAAGATGCATACAAAGGTTTCTTGCAACTTGGGAGAAGACTAATAATATTAAGCATTCCCTTTTTATTCATATAATTACTTGTTTTGACTAAGACCAACCAATGGAAGAAAATATATGACTTGATTCAATCTTTATTTATTTTGGCATTGACTGAAATTTTTTTTCCCCTTTCATATTATCTAAGTATAATTATTGTTTTGTAGCATTATAAAGCTAAAAGAGTTTATACATGTTGAATTAAAGGCCCATTTTAAACATATAAAGAGAGTTTGGTAGAGTTAATCAAGAAAGGGTACGAGAATAAAATGAGTTGATTTTTTTTTAAAATTGTTTATTAGGCCAATTTATTTATAATTAATTAAATTATAAATATAATTCATTCATAAGTAACTTTCTTTTTGTTTTTCCATTTTTAAAACGTTTAATGTAGAATGTGAAATTTCATAAGATTTCATAATTAGATGTTGAAAAAAGGGAGGGGGGGAAGTATTAGTTATAGAAAGTTTGATACTGTAATTTTGTCAAAAAGGAGTTGCAAAAGAAGAATTTAAAACTAAAAAGTTCACATCTGAAACTAAAACCACAGCAAAGTCACGTGTGTATCTTCTTGTATATGATGATTAGCAATGTTTCCCATATTAAAAAGAATGAAAATTGATATTAGAGTTCAAAGATCAATGATGGATAGTGATTATGATAATTATAGCATATCTAATACTTCTGCTAATTGCTCCATTTTCAAACTTCAAAGATGACTCAAAAAATTTAAAAGAAGTAAACAAGCAACAACTAACAAATTCAAAGAAACACACCAATCGCTGATAGATATTTTTGTAGTTCAATAATTACATTAATTTAATTTAGTTTAATTTAACTGCACAAATATGGATATAATGGCAACATTAATCTTCAATCTTAACTAGATGAAATTGCATTTACCTCAGAGTTTCAGAATTCTTTACTTACATGTGTACCACATAAACAATAAAATGAACCTGCAAAAATCAACAAGTAATAATAACATAAGAAGAAGAAAAATAGTATATTTGATTCAGAATCTTGTTTAAGTTGTATGGATTGACTGTTAGCTGCAGATTTATGATCGGTATTGAGAAATTTTAATGGTCAAGAACAATGGAAGTCAGGTTTTCTAGTAAGTTCCAAGCTTAGCATTCAAGTCAAAAATTTCAAGCCATCTTTGAGTTTTTGACTTGAAAAGCCAAATTCCAGGAGATTTCCAATGCAACTTCAAATTCTCAGTAAAATCAACAAAAGTTAGCTCTAGAAAGCACGCTGCTTTTAATGGGTCTTTTTTTTGGTACTAGGTGATGGAATTTAAAATGGAAGCTTCTTCTAATTATGCAATTAAGTTTAACTCTGGCACAAGTGTGGATTAGTTACTTACTAGTTTACTACATCCATCTCTTCTTTGGAGCTGCATCACTAGATGCAGTTTGCGTTCGTCTTCTAATCTTCTTAAATTCTCCATTGGCTGATAACTGTTTGGGCCTTGAGGAAGAAGAAAGCGCATTGGACTTTTGATTTATAGATATTTCTTTAAGAGGACTGGCTGTAACTGATACAGACTCCTTCTGTTGTTCAGTTAGTTTTACTGAAGAGCTGGAGGCCTTTGTTGCAGATGGTGGTTTTTGCAAGTCTCTATTTTGAAGTCGGGTATTCTGAAACCAAAAATACTATCAGCTTTTCTTCTTTGTTCAAATCAGTAAATATGATTCTGAAGAGAAGTATATTAGTACAAACCTGAAGAGGGGAAAATTGATTTTTTGTAACTGGTGCTTTTGGTCTGTTTACAGGAGGTGAATCTGAATCAGAAGACGAAGGGCTTGTATTACTGTCCATATCATAAATTATGTTATCCAGCATAAGGGGATATTGCCAATTGTGTGGGACAGATGACGAGGAAGATGGTCTTCGAAGCCTTGTAAGGTGAACCAACTGTAATAAATTTCAGAAACCACGAGTTCAAGCAATTGAGAGATGAAATCCCAGAGGAATTGCATCACGTTTCGGTCATAATCAAATACATGTAAGAAGAAACTTCATCAACTCACCTTTTGCTCCAATACCAATATGTCCTTCTTAAGTTTTGTAATCATATTGTTCTTCCTGCGTATAATATCTTCCAACTCTGCAGTTCTCTATTGCCAGGGAAAAAGTACTTACATTTATCAGATTGAAAATTTGGTATTTCAAATTGCAAAGGAAAAATAATTGTAATAGTAATACCTTAGAACCTGCCACATTTGCTGAGTGAAGAACATTTGTAAGCTCCTTTATGGTAGCATCCTTCTCCTCACTCTCTTTCTTGAGATTGGATATATCTAGGTCTATTGAAGATGCATTCATCTGTAAACAGACACACCACATAAATATAACAGAAAGTTACAAACTTTATACAAAGGGGAGCATTGTAATTTCTTAGTAGCAAATTCCAATTCATTCCTCAAAAATACATTCCAAGCATACTGTTCCAATAGATGGGCAAGAATTGTCTATGATGTGTTCATAATCTATTCAACTTGTCGATTCTAAGAAAACATGAAATTGACCATCCGAATTAAGTTCCTCTATAGGCTAGTTCAGTTGGTATCTAAAAAATGTATCTATATAACAACAAAGAAAAACTTATAGATTACTGGCCGTGCTACCGCATATTTCATCACCTGGAAATCTACTGAAGATGTAACACTTGAAGCCCAATCTGACAAGTCGGACATGCGACGCTCTTCTTGTTCTGCTTCATTAACTAATGGCATCTTATACTGCAACATTTCATCGCCTCGAGATAGTTTCTCAGCAGAGTTGCCCTGATGCAATATCAACAATAAAAAGAGGAATCAATTTCATCACTTAGTCTACATAAATAAGGCCAACTATAAGCTCTTAGCATGGCTGAATCCTCACCATTAAACTAGCAAAAATAATTTTGTGATGATCACAATGCCAACATCCACAATCAACAAATTTAATATTAGGACTGCCAAAAACATCAATAGATTTTGAATGGTTCTTCATACTATTCAGCTGCTCACACAGATCATCTAGCTTCTGCTGCATTCTTGAAAGCACTTGATCCTGCAAACAGATTGCCAATCCGAATTATTGGGAAGAACGTTATAAATTTTGCTCATATTCAAAAATAAAAAATAAAAATGCAACTCTACAAGTATGATAAGACAAGAAGGCAGGTGAAGTTACGAAATGAATTCAAAATTAAATTCCCCTGTAAAATTACCATTAAAGAAGAACTAATTACAAAACCCAGCTATTAATTACAAGTTTTATTGATCAAACTAAAGATATATTTATGTTGTCCGTTACTCAAAATCAAGGGGAAAATATTTGATTCAGAGTCATAAAATAGCGGAGTTACTAGTTTATTATTAATGAAGAAGTATATACCAGCAATAATTTAGCATATGATCACAGTAGCAGAATCATCAAAATCATAATGTAAGAACTAAACTTTAAATATACCCATTTACTGGAACTAAATATAAACTGAAATTCGAGTAATTATATCACTAACCCTAAGCTCAACGGATTTTGTAAGTTGAGAAATGAGCTTGTTCTTTTTCGATTCCGCGACAGCGACGCCGATCACAGCTACGATTAGAAATCTTTGAATAGGAGTAAACAATTCCCAAGCAATAAGTTGGTCTCGGCTCAACCCAGCGCGGCCAATGGTTTTGACAGAACTGGCTTCCTCGGCATTAACAAGCCGTCCTTGGAGAGACACCCAAGCTAGCTTTCGAGCCGATTGAAGTGGACGAGTAGGAGGAGTGAAGTGACTGGAAAGCCGGCGAGAAGATGGGGAAGGAATAGGAGAAAATGGGGAAAGAGAAACTACAGAACGAGGAGCAAATTGAGCTGAGCCGGAGATATATCCGAGCTGATTCTCCGGTTCTTCCATGTCCACCATCAGAAGGAGGGGGGAGGAGGATCGGGGCGTGATTGCAGGAATTTTCACATTCAATCTTGTCACAGGAAATAAATTTCAATTTAGGGTTTTTTGAATAATCATTGAAGAATGGGTTTATGTGAAAATTCAAAACTTTGAGTTGAGAGGGAAACCATAGAAGAGAACGTTATAGCAACAGTTAGATCTTTTGTCTTTTTCTTTTTTGTCATTTTCTTATATTCTTATTTGAATTTAGTAATTTGCAGTCGTAGAAAATTATTAAAATTCTTTAAAATTGCAAAATTTATTTGGAAGTCAAAATTAGTTCCTATTTTTTTGTAAAAAAAAAAAAATTAGTTTTGCATATTTGTCGAATATAAAGAAAGTTATTAGTGTGCCGGTACCATCGTGGACTTCATAGCAGAAGGTTAGTTCTCCCATTTAAACAATTAGTGCTAATATGTGTATATTTTTTAATATTTGGAAGGTAAAATGTGATTATATATTGTTTATTCAAACTATTTTAAGAAAATCTTGTTTCTTAATTATTGAGAATCCTAGAAGATTTGATTGTATTTATGGCAAGTAATCTACGTATAAACACATTATGACTTTACCTAATACTACCTCCAATTTTTTCATTTCTTTACACCCTAAAAACACAAATACCAATACAACCCTACTTTTCGATGATACAAATACAAAATAATAATAAACAATTATCAACCCTTTACAACACTTACTTTTTCACCAATACCAATACAGAAATAATAATAAACAATTAAATCTACTTACCCAAAAAGGAAACGTAAACAATTGAAAAAATTT
>CATIWJ010073414.1:0-11342 GCA_949640765.1 Croton laevigatus | reverse complement strand
GATTTCCGTGGTCGTATTCTTGAGGAAGTATACTTATTAATACTGCCATCATGAAAGAAATCGATAAGATAATTTTCATCTGCGTCGTTCGACCTTCTGCGATTTGAGCTTTCTGCGGCGGAGGGGTTTTCGACATGGTGGCGTTTGATCAGAGTAAGGTAGCTACCTGGTTGACTTCCGGGAGTTCTAGAAATTGCGATCGTTTCGATGCCTAAACCTAACCAGTCGACCCAATTTAGGATTAAACTACCGTTCCACATTTTTCCGCCAGCTCAGATGCCCAGTAAGCAATGACATACGTGGGCCCAGACTGACTGCCATGTGAGCGATGGCATGGCAATTGAAGGCCCAATCTTATTCGAATTACAACTTGCAGAAGAGGAGAGTAAGGATACAGTTCTATGTATTGATCTAGAACTCCTTTTTTTTTTTTTAAATCACCAGTTTTGGGTTGTCTGTATTTAATCCGAGAAAAGCAGTGGGTTCGAGTTACTAAGGAATTGTTTGAGAAGATGAAAAGTTGGGTATAAAATAAAGAGTACGGTGTAATTCCATTTTTTGAGGTAAAATATGTAGTTTATTTAGGTGAAAAATAAAAGATGAGAGGTAAAATAAATTTATTTTATACTAAAAAATTTTTCTCTCCCAAAATGAATATAACTAAAATCCCCTCTTATTTTTCTTTAATCAGGATATAAAATAAAATTATTTTACATCACACTCTATTTTACGTTCTTATTTTACATTCCACCCTTATTTTACATCCTCCAAAATCCAAACAAAGCCTAAAAATTGACTCTTTTTGCATACAACCCTAATTAAGAATACAAAATTATTTTGTATTTAAATTATAACACAATGTCAGTTTTTTAGAAATGTAAAGCAGTGCGTTGTCAGTGCAAACAATCCAATTTGATTTTAACATAAAAAAATATCAAATGTTCTGGATTTTTTGAAATCTGAGAACAAAATAGCGTGGAATTTCATCAATGGAACCCTATTTTAAGTTTTAACAGTAACTTATATCATATGCTAATTTACTACTGTAATGTTTCTGCACAATATTTTCAGTTCTTAGCAGTTGATATTCCATTCGAAGTTTCAACACAAACAGCAGAGCAAAGAAAACCAGGATATATGTTTGCTTTTTGCCGTTTGATCTTGTATAATAGAAATAAAATAAATTATTTAAAATTTTATTTTTTAAATATTTCTTACATTAAAATAATAATTTTTTAATAACAAATTAAAATATTAAATATCTAAAAAATAAATAAATAATAAAAATGAGTTTAATATATATATATTAGATTAAGATTATATTAATAGAAAAAATAAACAAGATACTCAATAAAAATTAAGAAAATAAAAATTAATATAGTAAAATATTAAATATCTAAAAATTATATTTTATAATAAAAATGGGTTTAAAATATATATATAATAAAAAAATATCATAATTTTATTAGATTGTATTAATAAAAAAAATAAACAAAATACTAAATAAAAATTAAGAATATAGAAGAAACAAACAACAAACTAAAAAAAAGGTGAAAAATTCAATAGTTATGATATATTGGATAATTGGACTTAGGTGTGCAGAGTCAAAAAGCAACATTTCCACCAATACAATACTGAAGTATTTACATTGGAATATACCATTTTAATAATTTTATTTTATTTAATATTGGTAGATGCCTACCTTTGACTCATGGTAGGTCCGTCCATGTCTCCTTTTGAGGCTTAAATAGCATTTTCAGCACGAATTTGAGTCAATTGATAATTTTAGCACTTTTCAAATATTGGATCAAATCAAATCAATACTAAACACATAATTAGGGCTGTCAAAAGCTAACCTGATCTGCTAACCCGATACGAACCCGACCTGAAAATAGAGGGTTAGGATTTGTAACACCCCTTAACCCAACCATAAATAGTCGAGCTAAGAGATACTACAATAAATATAAACTTAGTATAGAACATCACATTTATTAAAATACTTAAATATTACAAACCCAAACATACTTAAATTGTTCCGTAAAATAGTAAAGTACATGCTAAACTAGAAATCCTTATTTTACATATGGGGAAAATACCCGTTGACTTCTTGATACGATGGCCGGCTGCTACTAACGAACTCTCGACCCCTATTGATCTTACTGCTCCTCGCCAAAACCTACGAGTTAAAACACTTAACTCACTGAGCAAACTTTGCCCAGTGGATACTTTAACTTTGTATAATAGAAATATTTAAATCATGCATGCAAATCTTAAAAATATTTATTAAACTTAACATGAGATTAACATGAAAAAAAAAACATATATTGAATAAAATTTGCTCAAACAAATATGGGTATCAAAACTTAAATAAATATTTGCTTGTTTAGCTCCACTAGATATTTAGACAAACCTTATCACTTACTTAAAATCACTTATCATTTAATCACTTACTTAATTCACACTTAACTTAATCATATAACGGTCGTCACCGTGAAAATCAATCATAACGGTCGTCGCCGTGAGCATATAAATGGTCATATAAATCACCTGGATGATCGATCAATCCCTATAGAATTTGTTTGACTAAATCCCAGTAGAGCCTAAAAACATGATTTTTCTTGTATGTTTGAATATTATATAGTTCACATTTCAATTCAAATATTTTCTTTAAAACATATTATTTCCTTGGAATCATATACTTTGTAAAGAAATGTTTTAAATTTCAAATAAATTTTCTAAAAATCCAAGTCTTTAATTTGAAGATCCTTAATATAAAATTTCAACTAAGTTATTCTAGGTACTTTAAATTTCCCTAAATTAACCCAGTTACTAAGTAAAATATATTTACCAAAAACATTCGTTTTTGGTACTTAAATAAATGCGTAGAAGAAATAAATAGAAAATTTAATATAAGATAAATAAATGAATAAAGAATAAATAAATAAAATAATTGAATGGATAAATAGAAGAATAATTAGATAAATAAAGAAATAAATAAATAAAAGAATAATTAAATAAAAGAGTAAAGAATAAATAAATAAATAAATTCAGCAACTAAAACACTACTCACAAAATAAATGGGTATTTAAATAGTATAAGATAAAATATAACCCCACCATTTAAATGGGTATTTATAAATTAAAGAAAATAGTAATTAAAAGTAATACTCCACAAAATTAAGTGGGTAGTTGATAAAAATATGAGATTAAAATTTAAACTCCACAATTGTATTGGGTATATAGAAAAGTAATAACAAATAAATTAAATTAAACTCGTAAAATAAATAAATAATAAATAAATAAATATTAAATTATTTAAAGTAATTTAAAATAAATGAGCAATTATTAAAGTAAAAATAAATACCCCACAAAATATATGGGTGTATAGAAATGTAATGAAATTAAAGAATTGATAAGTGATAACACCGTTCCTCTAAATCAACTAAATAGGTCGGTCGAGCCCCACACCCAGCAGGTTCGATTCGGGAACGCGGGTCGCTTCGGTCGAATAAGAGTTCGGACATCGGGCGATAGTCCGATGTCCGAAGGCGACGTCACTACGTTGGCTTGACTGACACCATAGGACCTTCATCCTAGACATTGGTCCTGAAGACGTCAGAGTCGCTTCGAGACTATCATGTCAGAGCTATTGCAGAACCATACACCGACAAGACCACTTAAAGTACTATGGGAATGTCAGGAGTTGTCGACCCGTACTATGACAAAATGTAAGGGGACTCTTAGCTATAAATACCAAACCTCGATTTCTGTGCCATGTATCGCATTTATTGTCTTTTTCCTTATTATTCCCCTTTGAGCTAATCATATTCTGACTTCAGCATCGGAGTGGCCACCTAAGGGCCTCGCCCGATCTTTTTCCTTCTTGAGTGCAGGATCGGTTCAGTATCTCTTCTCATCTCACCTCTCGACCCATTACCTCGACGGTTCGCCCATCCTTGGGTTGTCTTTCCAGGGGTCCGGAACATTAATTGGTGCGGTGAGCGTGGATCGAACCTTCAGTCTGTCAGTGGCTCCTATCTACGCAACATGTCCGACATGAGGGGCATAGATCTGAACCTTGGTTTAAACCTCTTTCCTGGGGAGCCTGGAATGGAAGAGAGTGGCATCAATCCAAACTTGGGAATTCCGCAAGCTAGTGCAGTGCCTTATCAGGGTGCTTTCGTAGGGCAAGGGGGGCGATGCCGATCCGAACCCCGGTCAGAACCTCCCTGACTTTAATAATTCGGTGGCTATGCAAGCACTGTATGGAGCTTATATGGATCTAAACAGACAGATGGGAGACTTGCGACAACAGGTCAATCAGGTGTCACAAGCTCAAGGAGCCCCTACAGTTAATGCTCCGCCCATTCCTCAGGCTAGTGCTCATGTTAGTAGAGTGGATGTCATACCCTCTGCTCTTAAGGCTAAGAGTAAAAGAAAGAGTGTAATACAGGTGGAGGAGGAGGATGAGAACTCGGAGACGGAAGGTGGTCGGGCACCCAGAGATAATGTTGAAGCTCGGGTGAAGAATATACTCAAGACCATGGGTATTCGTGGCATGGGATTAAACTTTGAGCAAAACATCGAATCCCTGCTGATGGATATCATCATCAGCCGGCCTTTTCCTGCGAAGTTCAAGATTCCCAGTGGTCTCGACAACTATAATGGGAACACCTGTCCTGAGAGCCACGTCAACAAGTTCAAAACGGCAATTATTGCTCAAACTTACGAGGATCATGTCCTATGCAAGCTCTTTCCTACAACCTTGAAGGGTATAGCACAGGACTAGTATCAGTCCCTTGGCCCGAACTCAATCAGTTCATTTAAATAGTTGTCTGAGCTCTTCCTGACAAGATTTATCATTAAGATGCCACAAAAGATGCTTGCAACAGATCTCATGCTACTGTATCAGAGGGAGAATGAAAGTTTAAGGAAGTTCATTGACAGATTCAATCAAGATGTCAACATGATTGATGATCTACCATTTCAGTCAGCACTACATGCCCTTTTGAAAGGAACGACCAACACAAACCTCCAAAAACAATTGATCAAAGCCAAGTCCACAACCCTCCAGGAACTTATGTTCATTGTGCAAGATGAAGTCAGACTAGAGGAGGGTATGAAAAACTTGGAGGGCCAACGCAGGCAAGCAGAGCGACCTCGGAAAGAAGCAGAGCGACCTCAGGATATTGACAATGTAGGTCGACACAGAAGGTGATCTGCGGGTCCTGGCAATAGAAGGTATACTTTCAATCAGAATGCCAACTTCACTCCCTTCAGTGCCTCGAGGAGGGAGGTTGGAGAAAGCTCGACCAAGCGGAAAAGAGCAGTAAGGGAGATAATGTCGATCGCTTATAAGGCGCAAGACCCCCTACATCCCGATTCCCACCCCTCTACTTGGTGCCAGATCTCTTTCACCAAGGATGATGCCAAACATGTCAAGCATCCTCACAACGACGCCTTGGTAGTGCAGGGAATCATTCATGGATATAGAGTCAGGAGAATCTTAGTGGATGATGGTAGTTTCGTAAATCTCCTTACAATGGACACTTTCCGAAAAATGAACTTGGAACCCAAAAATATTAAGCTAGTCACAGCTCCTATCATGGGTATCGGAGACCAGACAGTTCGATTGGAGGGATCCATTGAGATCCATGTTAAACTTGGAGATGATGATTTGACTAGAGATGTAAAGGTAGAATTCATGCTGGTCGATATCCCTTTCGCCTATAACCTTCTCCTTGGCCGGCCTTACTTATATAAAACCGGAGCCATTCTAAGTATCTACCACTTGTGCCTGAAGATCCGGACTTTGAAGGGTGTTGCCATAGCCAGAGGTAGTTAGGAAGACGCCAGATAGGCCTATATAAATGCTTTGAGAGGAGTATTCCCAGCAGCCCAGATAGATGGAGGCTCTATCCCTCCCCAGCCGTCTGCAGTTCAGCCGGGTGGAGACATAAGAAAGATAAGACTCTCTCGGGGTGAGGTAGAAGTTGGCTCTGGTATAAACTCAAATATCATGGAAGATGTCACCTCTGTCCTTAGGAGGCATGAGGGTGTTTTTGCCTGGGAAACAGTAGACCTGACAGGTGTTGATCCGAAGGTCATTGTTCATAAACTAAACATTGATCCATCAGTCAAACCGATAACACAGAGAAAAAGAAAGCATTCTCCAGAGAAACAGATAGCAATAGCTGAAGAGGTCAGTAAGTTGTTGGATGTGAAGGTCATCCGAGAGGTCCACTACCCAGAATGGCTTGCAAATGTCGTGTTAGTAAAAAAATCAAATGAGGTATACCGAATGTGTGTGGACTTCACATATTTGAATAAAGCATGTCTAAAAGGTTTTTATCCATTGCCAAGCATAGATCAGTTGGTAGATTCTACATCAGGGTTCACCCTATACTCCTTTCTGGATGCCAAGGCAGGATATTATCATATATTTATGTGTAAGCTGGATGCAGAGAAGACTGTCTTTGTAACTGATCAGGGGACCTATTGCTACCGGATAATGCCCTTTGGCTTGAAAAATGCAGGAGCTACTTACCAAAGGATGGTAAACACCATGTTCAAAGACCACATTGGTAGCATTGTCGAGGTGTATGTGGATGACATGATCATCAAGAGTAAAAATACGGAGGACCACGCCCGAGACATTGAAGTTGTACTCAAAATCCTTCAGACATACAACCTGAAGTTGAATCCAAAAAAGTGTGCCTTTGGGGTCCCAGCAGGAAAGTTTTTAGGCTACATGGTTTCTCAACGGAGCATTGAGGCTAACCCAGAAAAGATCAAGGCGGTTGTTAACATGAGACCACCCACAAGCATTAAGAAAATTCAACAATTGAACGGCAGGATCACTGCCCTCAGAAGATTCATATCATGTTCAGCCAGGCGATGTCAGCCTTTCTTCAAGGCCCTGAAAAATCTCAAAACCTTCCAATGGACTGAAGAGTGCCAAAAATCCTTCGAGGACCTCAAGACATTTTTAGTTTCACCACCTTTATTAAGCCGACCTACACCAGGGGAAACTCTTTACATGTATCTTTCTACAATGGACGACACTATAGCCTCGGTATTTGTCAGAGAGCAGAATGGGGAACAATTTCCTATTTACTATGTCAGCAGGGTACTACAAGATGCCGAGTTGAAATAACCAAAGTTGGAAAAGCACGCTCTCGCCCTATTTATGTCAACACAAAAGCTGAGGCACTACTTTGAGGCTCACACAGTTGTTATAAGAATAGATCTCCCACTTAGAAAGATTTTGCAAAAGCCAGAGACCTCAGGAAGAATTACGAAATGGGCTGTCAAGATCGGCATCTACAGTGTACAGTTCGAGCCTCGAAAAGCTTTAAAAGCACAAGTTTTGGCCTATTTTATAGCCGAACTCACCTCAGCCGGCCAATCACAAGATAATTCTGTGGAAAAGTGGGAGATGTGGGTCGATGAATCTGATTGTGCTGAAGGATTGGGAGTTGGTATCGTGATCAAGGGGCCACATCAGCTACTTATCAAATATGCCATAAGACTTGGTTTTCAAACATCCAACAATGGGGCGGAATATGAAACTCTCTTGAACGGTTTGAAATTGGCTAGAGAGATCGGTATAGAGCAGCTAACAATCTATAGTGACTCTTGCCTTGTTGTCAATCAGGTCCAGGGGAATTTTAAAGTGAAGAAAGATGAACTGATCCCATATGTGGAGATTGCCCAGAAGATGAAACCTAATGGGTGGAACATTGTTCAGGTTCCCAGGGAGCAAATATCTGAAGCTGATAAGATCGCCAAGGCGACAGCCCAGGGCAACATGGAATCATTGAAAAATATACCTCTGACCATTCAAGAATTCCCTACTTCTCGGGGGGAGCATTTATGTTTTGTTGAATGGCAAGATAGCTAGATGGAACCCCTCGTCCGATGGTTGGCTGAGGGAATACTGCCGGCAAACAAGAAAGAGGTTGACCGAATTATAAAAAAATCCAAGGATTACAGCTGGTATGAGGAGGCACTCTACAAGCGATCCCGAACCCACCCCTGGCTTTGTTGCATTCCGGAGCAGAGAGGTTAGTATGTTTTGAGGGAGATCCATGAAGGTATTTATGGGGCACATCAGGCAAGCTCCACTTTGGCAAGGAAAGTCTTGTTACAAGGATATTTCTGGCCAACTATTAAGACGGACGCTGAGGAGATGGTAAAAAGGTGTCACAGATGTCAGGAGCATGCTAATGTTCATAGAGTACCGACATCACCCCTTTTCCCTATCGGAGCTTCATGGCCTTTCTATCAGTGGGGGATTGATATCCTGGGCCATTTTCCAAAAGGATTGAGGCAGTGCAAGTTTCTCATAGTTGCCATAAATCACTTCTCCAAGTGGCCCGAAGCCGAGACCGTGGCAACCATCACTCAGAGCAGAGTCACCGATTTTGTTTATAAAAATATTGTAACCAGATTCGGGATCCCCAAGATCATCATCACCGATAATGGCAAGCAATTCGACTCCAAACAGTTTCGGTCCTTCTGCCAGGGTCTCCATATCGATCTATATTTTTCGTCGGTAGCCCACCCTCAGACTAATGGGCAAACTGAAGTACCTAACAGAACAATCTTGCAGGGATTGAAGAAGAGGCTTGGTGACAAGAAAGGCTCATGGGTACACGAACTCAATAGCGTTCTTTGGAGCTTCAGAACTACCCTAAGATCTCCCACAGGAGAAACCTCATTCTCCCTGGTGTATGGAGCAGAGGCGATGGTGCCCGTGGAGATCGGCCAGCCTACTTTCCGAGTAGAATTCGCCGAACAGATGGATCAAAGCCAGGAACGGAGGTTAGACCTCAACTTAGCAGAAGAGTTGAGAGACCTAGCACAGGCTCGGATAGCCTGATATAAGCAGAAGATTACCAGGTACCATGATAGGAAAGTTCGATATCGGACATTCCAAGTGGGCGAGCTAGTGTTGAAGAAAGCTGAGATTACTAAGGGAAATGTTGGTGTCGGTAAGCTCCAACCAAACTGGATTGGACTCTTCAAGGTCAAAAAGGTCCTCGGACTTTATGCCTACAAGTTGGAAGACATGAATGGCAAGGCCGAACCCCACTCCTGAAATTCCGAAAATCTTAAAGCTTACTATCAGTAATGTTAATATTTGTTTTTGTAAAAGTTGAATGATATTTCAATGTAATATTTTGTAAGTCCAGGAAAATGATGAGGGCGCTGCGGTGGTGCCGACCTAGTTGGAATCACCTATTGCATCTACTGATCTTGGCAAACGACATCAATGATATAATTTCTTTCAACTACAACATATCTACATACCAACACGTATAAATGAATCTACATGAATGAATAAGATCTACATATCGCCACTCCTTATCGACATATGTACAAATGAGCAAGTCGTAACACTTAGCTCCAAGTCTGATACATGCCTCCCAGAATCGACATACATCGGATAATTACGTCACGACAAAAAATTAAAGTAATCGACAGAGCAGATATGCCAACATAAAAATTTCATTAACTTAGAAAAAATTTTACAAATTACAACGAGCCACAAGGGCTCGAATATCAACTACAACTAATGAAAATACAGAGAGTGGCATATTTAGAGATATCTACAGGATCTTGCCTATTAGCATCGGTAGTGTAACATCCTAATTTTTAAATATTAACATTAAGTTAAAAAAATGACTAAGTTAACAATAATTATTAAAGATATTATAGTCGAGTTATTCTAACCAAGCTAGTATTATCAGTAGCAATTATTCACCACCAAATTGTTATTTTACTATTCGGCAATAGTAACGTGAATAGTAATTTACTATTTCAATAGTAAACATAAATAGTAATGTAAATAGTAATTTACTATATAAACAGTAACGTAAATAGTAACTATTCATCACCAACTTAGAGTTACTATTTTACTATTTATTTATAAATTTATTCTGTAATATTTTCACGAACAGACTGCACCGATAAATTCGTCATAATTTTCTCGTCATTGTGGTATATTTATAAATAAAATAATATAATTAATTAATAAGTAAATTAATAAATAAAATAATAATAATAATAAAGGTGTGAACAACATTAACAACAACGGCAACAATAATAATCAAAATAATATATGGTCAGCAGAAAATGTAGTATAAGTTGGTAGGCTGGTTGTTTGTCAAAGTTCAAATTTAGTTTGCTGGAAATATTAAAATGGATAGTTAAATGTGGAATAATTGTTAAGAAAAACGTGAATTAGGAGAAGAAAAAGATAAAACAAAACAAAAGGGTTAGTTAACCCACCTTTGAAAATTGGTAGTCATTGGTAGACAAATTAGGGAGGCGATTAAAAAAAATTTAAGAGATGAGTAAGGATGTGTTTATAGACTGAAAGGAGAAAAGATAAACAAAGGGAAATGAAAAACACTGGTATTCTCAACAACACAGGAAAAGGAAAAAATATTTAGTCATTTTGAGTGCTGATCATCATCTTCAGAAACCAAGGCCAGAAATCAACTCCTGGATTGCAGTGATCACCTTGGATGTAAGAAACATCGTGGAAGGTTGTTGAAAAAGTTGAGTTTCAATCGGGTTACCCATTTAAGTTAAATGGGTCAAAATATTCAAATCAATTTTTCGACGTCTTTTGATGATTACATGATGAAACGGAAGTTATATTCAGAATCCTCACGTCAAGAGCTTCGATTTGGTATATTCATATGTCAAATTTGGAGCAAAAATTTATATTGAATGAATAGGAAAAAAAAGAAACGAGAAAAAAAAAAAGAAAGTTGCAGAGTTTTGAAGAGGAAGATGGATAATATCCATTTTGGTGCTTTATTTTATAAGATTTACATATCAGCCCTTGAAGTTTCTTTAGCTATGTATATTCATCCCTCCATCCTTATTCTTTTTGGGTAATGACATCTAAACTTATTTTAGCTTTTCAATTTAGTCTAACAACCTAATAAATTAATTAATTTGAGATTATTTTGATAATTAAATATTATAAAGACCCAAATAAATTATTTGGATCTTAAAAATAAATCTGAAATTATAATAAAATAATTAAATTGATTTAATTTCAGTATAATAAAATAATTAAACTATAATAAAATTTATTAAATTAATGAAGTTGATATAAAAACAATTAGAGACTTAATTATTAATATTTGGACATTTAATAAATATTAAACTTATTTTAGCTTCTCAATTTAGTCCAACAACCTAATAAATTAATTAATTTGAGATTATTTTGATAATTAAATATTTTAAGGACCCAAATAAATTACTTGGATCTTAAAAATAAATCTGAAATTATAATAAAATAATTAAATTGATTTAATTTCA
>CATIWJ010073413.1:0-11425 GCA_949640765.1 Croton laevigatus | reverse complement strand
GGATTTAATTGATTGGCCACACAATAAGGGGTTTGACATTTATCAATATGCATTCAAAAGAGATTTAAACCATTAGATCACAGCATAACATACTATGGTTAGGCTCTAAATTCCATTTTATAATTATTTTTTTTTATAATTCGACGTTTATCTTGAAACATGACTTTTTAATAATAAATTATATATTTTTATTTTTTAGAAATTTCCAAAAGAACTCACAATTTTTTTTTTTTTTGCTCATTCAATCGTTTTGGGCCAAACAAAAACTTGCACAAGTCTTGAAATAGTAACCGATTTTGACACATAGATTCTTGTTATTCACTAAAATTGGACAATATATTTCATCAATTGGCCCAAATAAAACGAATATACAATTAAAAATATATCCATGAATTATTTTAATTTAATTGTAATATCAGTACATTCTAGAATGTATATAAAAAAAATTTTCTTGAATAATAAAGTTTATTTGCTGTCTAGCTAATATGAGATGATTATTTTTTAATCAAGAGAGTATTTTTGCAACTTAGTTTGATAATTAAATATAGACTTCACAATCCATAAATTTTATATGGTATAATTTTTTAAATTTCATTTGATTTTTTTTTCTTATTTACTTCTTGCACGTCACGTTAGAGAGAATAAATAAAAAAATATGTGTAGGAAAAATCATGACATTGAAAAGTCTTTAGAAGTCATTGTTATTATGATAGGACCCTTTGAAAATGAAATATAGAATAAAATTTCTTTTTGAAGAAGGAAGAATGTTATTAAGTGATTGATAAACAAGAAAATATAAAATATAAAATATTGTGTATGTAAATTTAATAATTCATAAAAAAATTAATTTATTTTTTCTTAATTATTATTATATTTATTGCTATATTACTCATACTGTTTTTTAAATTTTTTTATTTAAAGGTACACAAATTAAGAAGACAATAAATATATTATATTTCTAAGGTTGATAATTAATTATGACAAAAGTGAGGGAAAAATTCGTATTATTACCAATAAAAAATGCTAATTTTGTAGTGAGTAAAGCATACAATAGAAGGTAATAAGTTAGGAAGAATAATATTAGCAATCTGTCATTATTAGTCTATAAATACAGAGTTGTATAACCAACGAATTTCATTTCCATAAAACACAAACAATGGCATTTGTTTCTATTACTCAATTCCTCTGTCTTATTTTGTTTCATTTCTATTTCCAATCTTTCTCAAAACCACTTTGTCCACTTGATCAAAGCCATGCCTTGCTCCAATTCAAGACCTCCTTCTCCATTGACCATTCTGCTTCAATTTTTAATCCAAATCCTTATCCCAAGACAGATTCATGGACAGAAGGAACCGATTGCTGCTTGTGGGATGGAGTGAGTTGTGACTTGGATACTGGTTTTGTAATTGGCCTTCACCTTCAAGGCAGTTTGCTTTATGGTAATTTCTATCCCAACAATTCTCTTTTCACTCTTCTTCATCTTCAAGAGCTGGATCTTTCTGATAATGATTTTAATGGCTCTCAAATTCCATCTGAGTTTGGCCATTTTTTGAGATTGACACATCTTAATTTAAATTCTTCAAATTTTGAGGGCCGAATTCCATTAGAAATGGGTCACCTCTTTAATTTGATTTCTCTTAATCTTTCCGGGAACTCTGGTTTAATGGTTAAAGAAACAACCGATGCTTTTAATAAGCTCGTTCAAAATTTAACCAAATTGCAAGAATTGGACTTATCCAGTGTGAATTTGTCTTCAGTTTCACCAAATTCATTCATCAATTTGTCTTCTTCTTTGTCAATTCTCAGACTTAGCACTTGCGAGTTGGGTGGAAACTTTCCAGGTAATATAATTCAGCTTCCTGATCTCCAAGACCTTCATTTGAGCTTTAATTATAATCTTAGTGGCTTTTTGCCAAAGTCAAATTGGAGTCTTTCACTCCACGCCCTGGATCTTTCTCAGACCAAAATTTCAATATATTTAGAAAATCAATTTTTTGAGAATTTAAAGTTTCTGCGAACATTAAGTCTCAGAGGTTGCAATGTCAAAGGGTCTAATATTGGATTGTTTGGAAATTTATCCAAACTTAAGCATTTGGACCTTTCAGATAGTAGTTTGAGCGGGCCAATTCCATCCTCCTTTGGAAACCTTGTCCAACTCGAGAGTTTGGACCTTTCAAATAGTAGTTTGAGCGGCCCAATTCCTTCCTCATTTGCAAATGCAAAGCTTAAGCAGCTCTACTATTTAAACATAGCAAACAATAGTATCAATGGTCCAATTCCCAATTTCTTCACAAAATTCACTCAACTTCAATATTTATGTTTATCCAATAATCAACTCAGTGGCCACATTCCTTCAAATGTTGGGAATCTTTCTAATATAGGAACATTAGATTTATCAAATAACCAATTCACCGGTGATATTCCAAATGTGGGTAGGCTTTCTATGCTACGGACCTTGATGTTACAAAAAAATCAATTGAGCGGACAAATTCCTTCAGATATTGGAAGGCTTTCTAATCTAATTTATCTTGATCTAAGCCATAACAAGTTGCATGGCTCAATTCCAAGATCAATTTTTAAAATGATGAACTTGGAAGTTCTCATTCTTTCTTCAAATGATAAATTGAGTGGAGAAATTCCTTTTGAAGTTTGTGAGTTAAAGAATCTAGGAATTCTTGACTTGTCAAACAACAGTTTTAGTGGTACTATTCCACAATGTTTGGGAAAGTTGAGCATTTCAGTATTACATTTGGGAATGAACAAGTTCAATGGAGTAATCCCAAATAATTTTGCAGAAGGCTGTGGCATGAGATATTTAAATTTCAACCACAACATATTGCAAGGGAAAATTCCCCCTTCTATCTCTAATTGTAACGATTTGGAAATTTTAGATCTCAGCAATAATGAGATAGATGACACATTCCCATATTTTTTACAAACTCTTGAGGAGCTACAAATTTTACAATTACGATGGAATAAACTTCATGGTTTAGTGAAAGGGTGTAACTCATTTTCCAATTATTCATTCTCTAAGTTGCGGATTTTTGACCTCTCCAACAACTTGTTCAACGGACCTTTACCAGTGGATTATTTCAACAATTTCAAAGCAATGACCAACCTTGATCAGAATATGACATATATGAGGTTAAAATATTCTTCTTCTTATGATTATTCTGTGAGTCTTACACTGAAAGGGCTGGAAATTGAGTTGGAGAAAATCCAAACAACTTTCACAAGCATTGATTTATCATGCAATAATTTCACGGAAAAAATTCCAAAATCAATTGGAAAGCTTAAATCACTCAAGCAACTCAATCTCTCTCACAATCATCTTATCGGTGATATTGAACCAATGTTAGGGGCATTGACCAATTTGGAAACATTAGACCTCTCGTCGAACATTTTCATCGGAAGAATTCCTATGGAATTGACAAAGTTGACATTCATTGAGGTATTTAATGTTTCATATAATCAACTTGAAGGACCCATACCTACAGGCAAGCAATTCAATGTATTTGAAAATAGCTCATATGTAGGGAACGAAGGATTGTGTGGATTTCCACTGACAAAGCCTTGCAATTTTGAGGAACTGACTCCTGCAAGAGACCAAGATTCAAAATATGATGAAACTGGATTCGGATGGAAATCAATTTTGATCGGATATGAATTTGGAGTAGTGTTTGGTGTAGTAATGGGATATGTTGTGTTTACAACAAGAAAACCTGCTTGGTTGGTGAAGTTGATTGAAGTTGAATGGCGTTAAAGGCCAAGAAAGAGCAACAACAACCATCACTTGTCTGGTAGAAGAAGAAGAAATTAAAAGTAAGTTCTAATTAACATTTTTTTTCTCTTTTATTGTTTATGGCACTCTTCATTTTTATTAACATTGTTTTCAATTTGCTAGGTAAATGGTGGAAAATTGATGGTGTATTGGAGCATTAACAACAAAGCACTTTTTTTTATTTCTTTTATTTCTCTTTTTTTTTTTTTTGGGTACAATAGGAGTTTTCTTTTATATATATATATATATATATATATATATATATATATATATATATTAAACATGCACTCTAACTAACACATCTAAGGAGATAGGACTTTCTTTGTCACCTAAGAAGACTTGAACCTACACTGCCTAGCTCCTTGATGTAATTGCTCTCCACTATGTTGTGTCCAACCTCCCCAGAAGGGGTTCGTTAGATGAAGATGATTTTATTGTTCTGTTTACCAAAATGTTTCTTTTGAAAGCGGGTCTATATGAAATAAATCCATAAAAAAATAGAAAGTTCAAACTCTACAATTTAATTTTTCTTTTAAGAATGAAAGAGAATTTTGTACTCATAAAGAAAATATTAAAATTGTTGATACAATTATAAAACAATAACATAAGAATGAACATTATTTACGATAGGGTAGTCTCATTTTTGCAATGGGTTCCTTTTGACTATAATGGCCCATTATTAACGGGTCACCAATTTGGTGTATGGACCATTGCAAAAAAGTTACCATTCACTCTGAAGATAGTGAATAGTAAGCTGTGTATCAGCTATAAAGCTTGTTCTACTTAATTGTTATTCTTGTTATACTATTTCGATAGTAATTGAAAGAAAAGGAAATTAGGAGAGAAAAAATCATTTTATTTTCTCTATAATCAATATTATGTACAAGTGTAACCGTGTTTGCTTATTTATATACAACCTAAGTATAATAGCTTTGGGTGTACAATATAATTATTCACCAGACACGTGATTTGCAACTTGTGTTTTATCCATTCTCTAATGTGGGTTGGATAGAACCGAATATTTCATTGTAAGCCCTAGGATTGCTATAGAGAGGATCTTAGGAAAATGTTCTCAACAATTAAAACAATTTGAAAAAGAGACTCGTTGTCCAAAAAAATATCAAAAATGATATTGATATGTTAAATGGAAGGGGTATTGGTGCGTTTTAAGTAACAAATGTGGTGAGGAACTTTGATTAAAATCCATAGGGAAGCAAAATGTTGTTGCTGATCAGTTGGCTAAATCGGTTTTGGGATGATTTGAGCAAAAGATCTATCAATGTTTCGACCTTTTTTCTTCTTAATGCAGATTGTATTTTATGGGTCTTTCTTGGCCAAGAGTAGTTAACTAAGAGCTATATTGCTCCTTTTTCTCAAAAGAAAGATCCAAACAAAGGATTAAATTAATTTATTTTTATCTTTTAATTTCAAAAAAAGACACTCCTTTTATTTATTTTCATATTTTTTAAACATGTTGCAAAAAATTGATTACAAAATTGTAAAAAGAGGTCCATTTAATATTTTTTTTTTATTGTCTTTGATATTTTGGATGTAAAAAATTTTACTTTGAATCCATATTTTTATTCAAAATTTTAAATCATTCAGAAATTTAATTTGAAAAATGTATTTTATTTTTTTCTATTTTTTCATGAAAATAATTTTATGCTATTTGTTTCATGAAAATAACATCCGCCGCAGCTATTAAATTCACAAATTTATCACAAAGTTTGTATAAACACTTTTAATTTTTTTTCCTAAATTGTCTAAAATTAGTTATTATTTTTAATGTTCTTAATTTCAATTATGAAAATTATCTTTACCATACTGACATCAGAACACAAAAAATTTTTGGGTCCGTCACTGCCTATAGTTTTACACTCCATCTCAAATCAAACATCATTCCAAGCCTTTATGTCTGCATAATTATAAGGCACTTTTAACAGCTATATTCTCCAAAACAAATGGATCCATAACATTTTAACTCATTTGTACATTAAAATTGTGTAAGGGAACAAAACCTGGAACTGAAATATTCTAGTATTGATTTCTTGTCAAGAATTGTACCGAAACCAAAATTGAAAATAAGGTAATTGATTAAAAAAGTTTTACCAAACATCAAACTGTTAATTATTGGACAAAAATCAATTATCAATTGAATAAAATAGCTAAGTCAAACACTCATTGAACCAATAACAATAAAAATGGCAAACAATATCAAATACAAAAATAGACATCAAAACTTGAAAATGAGCAAACATATAAAAAAATTATATAAAAAAGTTTTAGTTACTAATTTGTATTAGTTTGTCCTCTAATCCATCGCACTAAGATATTAGTTATAAGATAAAGAATCGTTTTAGGATCATTAACTCGGATCATTATTATAGCACACACATTTTTGTGTTATATTCATTTTGGCCTAATTTTTCTTAAAAATGATCTTTAATTAAGAATAATCTACATCAAAAGCAATATATCATATCTTGTGCTATTTTTTTCTTTAAACATAATAGAAAATTACTAAAAAATAAAATTTCCAAATTACTAAAAATTACACATAATTAAGATAAAAAGCCAATGTTGGCTATATCAACTTTTATAGGCTTGGCCCAAAAGAGATTTAAGATACATATGGACTCAGTTGTAGTTTTTTCCTCCTTTCGTCAAAAGAGAACTGCATATAAATTACAAAGGAAAGGCAAACACCTTAAAATTTTATTTTCACTTCAGGACTCAAACACTTTTATCATACCACGCGCTACTCAACAACCTCTTCCTTTTTCTTTCTTCTCCACTCTCCATACTTCTATTTCTTTTCTCTTCCATTGAATTACTTTGTTTTAGTAGGGGTTGTATTAATAGGGGTTCTGGTAGCAGGGGCTAAAATTGTAGTAGGAGTTGGTGTGCTAGTAGGAGTTTACTAGTAGGAATTAAAATTGTAGTAAGAATTGCAGGGGTTTCTAGTAGGAGTTATATAGAAACTAGTTATATAAAAAAATTTTAAATTTTATTTTTAAGAAAACTGAAAAAACTATATTAATAGAATAATAAATTAATTTTTAATTGAAATGTATTTTTAAAATTTATTTATTAAAATTTTTAATTATTTAATATATGGTGTTAATTAATTTTAATTTTTAAAGTATTTATAGAATGAAGAGTGTTACACTCTCTCATCAGATTGTGATTGTTTGAGTTAGGTAGCTAATTTTACACAATAAATTGATCAAGTGTTCTTTTTTACTATAAATTATTAATTTTTATATTATTTTATATAATGAGATTTTTTTTAAAATTATTTTTATTTGTGCAATTATTTTCCTCATACCCCAATTAAAAGGTCCATATGGTGATGGATCAGCCTTGTTAGCCGCGGCCCATGTTGATGCTTAAGAAACCAAAAAAAAACTCACATCGTTAAAGGAAGCAAAGTTAAAGCCTTTATATTATGAAATTAGCATGGCCCATACGCAAGGAGGATGATATGTATAAATCCAGAAATGGTCCAAACTTTTTCTCTCTGAACAAACCCCAAAAATTTCTCCACATTTTCAGTTTCCCCTTTTAATTTCTTTTTCAATTCTGTCCCAAATATTCATACTTCTCTAATTCCCTCCCACTTTCGGGGCTCAAATACCTTTTAAAATTATTTTCCAATTATGCCCCAAATTTTCATACTTTTCTAATTCCCCCATATATTTGGAATAAATATTAAAATGGTCGAATTTTCTTTTATGTAGTACATATCAATTTTGTTATTTCTTGAAGAGGGAAAGCCTTTATATATGTATCTTATTGTTTCTTCTCCTTTTTCCAAAGAAATGGAAAACAGCCATCGTCGAGATGACTAAAGCGTCTCTTCATCATCTTTACTCTTCATCAGGTAAGAAACTGAATAATCCAATTCTTATTTCTTTTATTTTATTTTTTGTTTGCTGAGATTTCATTTGTGAAATGAGATTACTTTAATTTAAGTTTTATGTGCTGAGATTTGAGTTTTACGATTGAAATAAAAAAGATGCAAAAGAAAGATTAAATCTTTTAATTGATTTCATTTGCGTACTAAGAGCAGTCCCAGTTTGTGATTACTGAGAATGTTTGTGCTTCCTAGAATTCTAGTTACTATTTTTATCTCTGTTAAGTTTTTCTGTTTCCTTGTTCTATGTTTATTGGGTGTTTATTTCTTACTTGAAGGGAAATGCACTAAAATTGAAGAATATGATTTAATCAAGGGTTTAACTACCTTTAGCTTCTAAAATCATTGATCTCCACTGAGTTTCAGGCATCTAATCTCCATTGAAGTTGTTAACCAGATGGTTAGTTTCACTTGTATCATGTTCTATTTGTTTCTGCTGGTTTTATTTTCCCCCTGACATTATTTGATTTGATTTTGAAGCTAGATTGGAGGCTTTCTAATAACGATATAACAGAAGGTTGCAGTGATTAGCAAAAGGTCCCTGCTTATAGAGAATCAGCGAAGTGCAAAGTGTTATTGGGTTTTACATCAAACCTAGTTTCTTCGGGTGTTAGAGATACAATTCACTATCTTGTTCACCATCACATACTGAGGAATCTATGTTTATAATATGATGAATTATTTTATCTTTTGTGTTAAGATAAGAATTCAATAATTGCGTAATTGATTTTATTTCTCAAAGTTCTTTAATAGGATATAATCTTAAACACTTGTCTAGTAGTATGTATAGAACTAAAAGCATTAGAAACGTAGTAGAATAATATTTCAATTTCCATCATCAATTCAGTGAACTAGTGGTAGTGTGAAGAAGATGAATTATATATATGGTATCATTTTAAATGCATCTTAACAGTTGTATAATCTTTGACATTCATCTTTTTAGTATTGAAAGATTCTTGTATCTATTAACCACAAAAGTATTTTTCTAATGAGTCATAATAAAGCCTTTGATTTACTTTATGTCTGAACTATGTACTTGGGATAGGTTTTGAACTCAGGTGGCTTAATGGATTAGGGATGTTTTAATAGTAATGGGAGGACCTTTGCACTAGTCCTCAGTTTGATGCTGAAGCAATGTTGCCTGAGGATACTCCTAGTAATAGTAATACTACCTGAAGGTTGTTTAAACCTCTATTGAATGGGGCAGACCATTGGCTTTGGGGAATCAAATGCATTATTGAATGGATTAGCTGTCTTTAAAAATCTGCTGAAAGTCTTGGATTATTGCCAATTATGTGCTAATTTGTTCATAGTCATCAAGATCACAGTAGGGTACAAATTTCCAATACCAAGGCTAGATGATATGTTAGACAGATTGCATAGGATGGTTTGGTTCTCAAAACTGGATTTGAAGAACGGGTACCATCAGATTCGGATTCAGCTTGGGAATGAATGGAAGACATCTTTCAAGATGAAAGAAGGACAGTTTAAATGGTTGGTGATGCCTTTTGGGCTTTCCAATGCCCCGAGTACTTTCATGCGACTCATGAACCAGGTGCTAAAAACTTTTTTTAGGAAATTTATTGTGGTTTATTTTGATGACATCCTGATTTATAGTAAGGGAATAGATAAGCATTTGTTGCAGTTGAGAGAGGTACTAATGGCATTACAGAAAAACAAATTATATGTGAACCTTAAGAAGTATAGCTTCCTCGCTAATAAGCTATTATTCTTGGGTTATGTTGTGAGTGTTGATGGGATTCAAGTTGATGAGGCTAAGGCGAAGTGGCCTACACCGAAAACAGTTTCTGAAGTTCGGAGTTTCCATGGCTTGGCCACCTTTTATAGGCAGTTTATCAGAAATATTAGGACCATTGCAGCACCTATTATTGAATGTCTAAAGAGAGGGAAGTTCCAGTGGGGTGAAGAAGTGGATGGCAGTTTTGCCATTCTAAAAGAAAAACTATATACTGCACTAGTCCTGGCCCTACCGAACTTTGACAAGTTGTTTAAAGTTGATTGTGATGTTCGTGGGGTACGAATTGGGGCTATACTATCCTAAGAATGGCGTCCAGTGTGTTATTTTAGTGAGAGGATTAGTGATGCCAGACAAAAGTGAAGTGTAACACTCCTTAATCCGACCATTTACAGCCGAACTAAGAAGTGTCACATTACATATTGCTTGGTATACAAATCATATACTTCAAAATTAATTAAAAGTTATGAGTACATTTTTTTTTCCTCCTTCTAATCTAGTTCTGCTTGTGTTGACTTTGTTTCCACAGTATATGCCAAGCTACATTCGCGTTCTGGTGGTACCCTTTTATTCCAACTTCTATACTTTTTCTGGAGACCTACAAGTTCAAAATAAACTAAACTTGCTGAGCGATAACGCTCAGTGGATACTTTAACTAATAAAAAGCATAAATTATTTAAATGCACATGTATAATTTAAAACGATATTCAACAATATCAAAATATAATCTCAATAAATCAAATAATATATAATTCATTTAAAACTGTAATCAAAATAATAAATAATGCAAACAATTTACCTTGCACCTTACTTCATCATTTAAATTTTTGCTCTACTAGGTACTTGAGTGAACTTAGGGATAAAGCTACTGTATTTAATCTATATTTCAGATAACTCTAGGCCATAGCCAGAGTATCCTTTGTTTCTCAGAAATCTATCTCATGGCGATGGCCGGAGTAAATCAAAATCTCAATTCATTTAAACGGCCGTATTTAAATCATCAAAATCACATTACCGAAATCTGACCTATCGTGGGCTCTGTTCGGCATTGCCAAAGTCTAATCACAATTTGACTGAGTTGGTCGCAGTACTGCTCAGTATATGATGCATCATACCCTTATCACACTAGTTCAACTTAGCCTAAGTAGAGCTTAAAATATCTTTCTCACAATCTGGATATCATTTTCACATTTAACAAATTTCCAAGATTCATACCATCACAATATTTATCATAATAATTCATCATTTTTTTAACAAAAATATCTTTATCATAAATCATTGTATTTTTCCCAAATATATATTCATAATAAATTTTAACTTATTTTTATAAAAAATATACTTATTTAAAATATACTATATTTAAAAATAAACATATCTTAGTTCAATATGGTATTTTCAACAATACATCTTTAATAACATTTCATAACTTATATATCAAATATTTTCCACAATTTTATTAAATACTATTTTTCTTAGATTTTAAACTATTTCTTGTTTCATGATTTTTTTTGAAAATCCTTTATACAAATTCTACCAAAATATAATTTACTTAAGTCATAAATATTATTGTTTTCATTTAAAATTTATTTAATAGTAAATTTTCTAAAATTATATTTTCTCTAATATCTAACAAATAATACTTTCTCCAAATAGTCAAATTCAAAATATATTAGTTTTCCAAAATATTTTAATTCTTTTTATGTATAAAAATCATTTATATAAAACAATATATTTTCCTTATAAAATACCTATTTTAAATATAATATTACTTTTAGTAAAACTTGTAAATAGCTTAACTTTAATATAAACATCTTGTTTAAAACCCAATTTATACTTACATATATACTTATATTTACTTTAAATATATCTTTTAATGAAATATTAATAACTTATTATTTTTCTTCCAAAATATTTGTTTCTAGTATTTAACATATCTTGATATAAACTTTATCTTTAGTATAATACTTTATAT
>CATIWJ010073384.1:0-13889 GCA_949640765.1 Croton laevigatus | reverse complement strand
CTTCATTTCTTTATTTCTTTTCTTTTCTTTCATCTTCATCTTCTTTCTTTCAGTTCATCTTTATTTCGTCCGGCCACCACCATTTGGCTACCATCAGCAAATTCCAGCACTATATAGCCTGTAAATATTCTCATTTTTCTTTCAAAACTCTATGGGGCCCAACGCCCCCATGGCCCCCTCCCTAACTACGCCTCTGTATATTAGGTATCTATTATAAATTAAAGTTCTGGATTTTATTGAAAATAATTAGAAGTTGGCTGATGAATATGTGAGCCGGAAGGGTATTATTGAAAGGAAAGAGAAGATTTAGAGGAAAAACTGTATTTTTTGGAGGGTTTAAATGATAAAAAGCCAATCCAGCTCACCTATATAAGACAAGTGGCGGAAAAGCATTAGAGTAAGCTGAAGTCAAGGCATTCGAGAGAGATGGGGCTGTGGAAAGGGACATAATCAGGTGTGGTGGGTACGCGTGAGCTCGACTTATCAAAGTCATATGTTTATTGTTGTTCTTCAAACTATAACACATGTTCACAAATAGGTAACATTCAATTGTCATTTTTCTGCCAAACAAATACAAACATTTAAATTACATTATTCAAAAATCTAAAAAGTTCTTTTCATTATAAATAGCTTATAAGAAAATCTGAAATTTATGTATCCTTATTCAAAATGATTTATGGTTAATTAAAATTCAGTCAGGTACTCTAGAGATTTTTCAAATCCAACTATTTTAGATATCAAACATGATATGGCAAACATTCTTGGCATTCAAGAGATCGATGAAATAAAGCTCGTTCATGATGGAGTTGAATTAGATGATCTTAAAACCGCTCAAAGTTATGGAATTAACGAAAATGATGAAATATTTCTCAGCGTTGTGCGTGATGACATCGCCCCAATAGAGGTTCATTTCAGATGGGCCATAAGGTCTGAAAACCGTGCTTGGGCCAGGCGAAAGCCCAAAGGTCAGCATATGATGACCAACCTCAAGGGCGCTCAGGTCTGTATCTAGGAGTCATCCGAGATATCGCTCTCTAGGTCAGTTTAGGTCATGCCTCTGGTAATCATTACTTATAGTATTGGATAGGTGGACACGCCACCCATACTCTGACACGCACGGGCTTCTATACACACATTACAGCCATCATTACGGAGAGTTGACATTTATTGTCATCATTATGGGAGAGTTGTCATTACTGTCATCATCACAGGGAGTTAATGTGTAAGCAACCCTTAAGAATTCCCAACTATAAATACTTCAAAGATCTACTATTCATGGGTAATCTCTCTCTTACTATTCCTACTCTTTCTACTCTCTCTCTTTTATATCGATTGATCTCAGGTCTGACTTAAGCATCGGAGTGTTTGCTAAGGCATCACCCTTGCTCATTCATTTGTTTTCAAGACTACCTTCACCAGACCTAACCATTGGCTTTTCCAAGGTGAACCACGGCTTCAGAAACATCATTTGGTGCGGTAAGCGTAGAACACACCTTTAGCGATTCAGTCGTTTCTTCTTCTCCTAAGTTTATTTTTCGTAATACTGGAAGATGGGTGATTTTGATTTAAACCTCGGTTTGAATTTATTTCCTGAGCAGCCAGAGGCGAATGCTACTGAAGCTCCTGTACATCAAAGCAGGAGTTCCATCCATAACTCTCCTACTCAGGGGACGGGAGGAGTACCAGCATAGGCTAGAGCAGGTGCTTCCGCCCAAGGACCAGCAGGAGTACAAGAAGGAATTAGGGTGAATGTTGGTCAGAATCCTCCTGATTTTAATAACCCGGCAGCCATGCATAACCTATATGGATCTCAATAGGTAGATGGCAGATTTGAGGGAACAGCTCCGTCAAGTTTCTCAGGCACAAGCACCCTCAGATGTTAATGCAACACCTGCTGTCACCCCACTCCATATGGCACCCACTGCCCCTATTCCTTCCAGAAGAATGAATGTTAGTGAGGGAGTGCAAATAGTCACATCACATGTTAATGCTCGTAGTAAGGGGAAGAGCATCGTGCATGTGGAAGATGAAGATGAGAATTCGGATAATGAAGAGAACCAGCCTGTTAATAACAATGTCAAGGCCCAAGTGAAGAATATATTGAAGAATCTGGGAATAAAAGCGAAAGGATTCAACTTCGATCAAGCCACGGAATCCCCCTTAGTCAGCAGCATCACCACCCGGGATTTTCCAGATAAATTCAAAATTCCCGGTAGCCTCGACAATTATGACGGCATGTCATGCGCAAAGAGCCACGTCAACAAATTTAAAACGGCCATCAATGCTCAAACTTATAAGGATTATGTCCAGTGTAGGCTTTTCTCTACTACTTTGAAGGGCATCGGTCAAGAGTGGTATCAGGGCCTGAAATCGAACTCCATCAGTTTCTTTCGGCAGATGTCCGAGCTCTTCTTGACTCGGTTTGTAACAAAGATACCTCAGAAGAAGGTCTTCACTGATTTGCTGCTAGTCAAGTAGAGACATAATGAAAGTCTATGCAAGTTCATTGATAGGTTTAACCAGGAGGTGAACTTGGTGGACGAGGTGGATCTCAAAACAGCTCTTCTAGCCTTGATGCAAGGAACCTATAACAAGGCTCTTCAATCTGTATTTTTAAAAGACCAGCCTATTAACCTTCAGGAGGTCATGTCCATAGCACATATTGAGATCAGATTAGAAGAAAGTCTACGGAATCTGGAAGGAACACGTGAGCCCGAAGAGCAGCCTATGAAAGGTGGTGAAGGTAGCAGAGATGGGAATGGTGGTGGTGGTTCTGGGAAGAGATCAAGAGGCTAAGACAGACAAAATTTCGGACAAGATTGCAATTCAAATTTTACTCCCTTGTGAACCTCCAGGAGAGGTATTGATGTGGATAAAGAAGAAGGGAGAGGAGATTACATCGCCCCCAAGATGAGTAGTTCTATAAAAGCCAAGCGAGACAATAATAAATATTGCGAGTTCCATCGTGATAATGGCCATGACACAGAGGATTGTTGGCAGTTGAAGGAGGAAATAGAGCGGTAGATCCAGAGAAGAGTACCTGGGATTGACCGTCACATTGGGTCATCTCGAGACAACTCTAAAAATAATGATAGTGACCGGAGAGATAGCAGAAGAGAAGAGCGAAAAGATGATAGGAGGGATGACCACCCCAGGCAGAGTGAGAGGCAGATCGCTGGTGAGATTAATGTTATCCATAGAGGCAGCTATGGAGAAGAGAGCTCTACCAAAAGAAAAAGAGCAGTTCGGGAGGTGTACTCAATTGCACAAAAAGATCTTCCCCAGCCTGACTCCCATCCCTCTACATGGTGCAACATATCATTCACTCCAGAGGATGCAAGGCATGTGAAGCATCCTCATAATTTGGTGATTCAAGGGATCGTTCATAATTACAGAATTAAGCGCATCCTTGTAGATGATGGCAGTTCAGTTAACTTACTGACCATGAATGTATTTCGCAAGATGAACTTGGATTCCAAGTGAATGAAGCCAGTCAGAACACTTTTGGTGGGTATCAGGGACCAAACAGTCAAGTTGGAGGGGTCAGTGGAAATTCAGGTGGAGCTCGGTGATGATGACATCACTAGGGAGGTTAGAGTGGAGTTCATGGTATCGGACATTCCATTCGCCTACAACATTTTTTTGGGTCGACCCTACCTCTATCAGACCGGGGCCATCCCTAGCATCTACCATTTATGTTTGAAGATACTTACCTTGAAGGGGGTAGCCATAGCTCGTGGAAGTCAAGAACTGGCTAGGCAAGCTTATTTCAATACTCTGAAAGGGGTATTCCAAGCGGCACATGTTGATATTTAAGAGACCCCGCTATATCCTCCTTTAGTCGAACCAAAAGGTGATACAGAAAAGATCCAGTCCGGCCAAGGAGATGTCATTGTTGGTTCTGAGATGAACCCAGTAGTGAAGGAACAGGTAGTGCAATCCCTTTATGATCATGAGACAGCTTTTTCATGGAAGACTTCTGATCTGGTTGGGGTTGACCCCAAGATTATTGTTCATAAGTTGAACATTGATCCTTCTGTGAAGCCTATTGCCTAGAGAAAATGCAAGCATTCCCCAGAAAAGCAGATTGCTATTGCGGAAGAGGTGCAAAAGTTACTTGATGCTGGAGTCATTCAGGAAGTTCAGTATTCGAAGTGGCTTGCAAATGTGGTCTTAGTCAAGAAATCCAACGGGTCCTACCGCATGTGTATGGACTTCACGGACCTCAACAAGGCCTGCCTAAAGGACCCCTATCTCCTGCCTAGTATTGATCAGTTGGTAGACTCGATAGCATGGTTCGCCCTTTACTCATTCCTAGATGCCAAGTCGGGCTACCATCAAATTTTCATGTTCAGATGGTACGAAGATAAAACAGCTTTCGTTACAGATCAGGGGACTTATTGCTACAGAATGATGTCGTTCAGTCTGAAAAATACGGGAGCCACTTATCAAAAAATGGTCAACGCCATGTTTAAAGATCACATCGGCGGAATAGTCGAGATCTATGTTGATGACATGATCATCAAGAACGCAAAGGCGGAAGACTATGCCAAAGACATAGCCACGGTATTGAAGGTTCTCCAATCTAATAATTTGAAGCTGAATCCAGAAAAATGAGTGTTCGGGGTCCCAGCGAGAAAATTCTTAGGATATATGGTTTCGCAGAGAGGGATAGAGGCGAATCCCGAGAAGATAAAAGCGGTTTTAGAAATGAAGCCCCCTACTTCTATAAAAGAAATTTAGCAGTTGAATGGCAGAATTACTACCCTGGGTCGGTTCATTTCATGCTCCGCCAGACGTTGCTATCCCTTCTACAAAGCTTTGAAAGGTTTAAAGAATTTCAAATGGACAGATAAATACCAAAGGTCCTTTGAAGAGCTTAAGACTTTCTTAACCCCTCATCCGCTTCTTAGCCGACATATTCTGGGGGAAGATTTATTCATTTACCTAGTTAAAACTGAACCGTTGCAGCGATATTGGTTAGGGAGGAAGATGGAGAGCAATTCCCTATCTATTATGTTAGTCGGGTGTTGCATGATGCTGAGCTCAGATACCCAAAGCTTGAAAAGCATGTCTTGGCTCTGTTTATATCAACACAGAAGCTTCGCCATAATTTTGAAGCACATACTGTCATTGTCAGGATCGATCTCCTTCTTCGCAAGATTCTTCAGAAGCCAAAGACATCAGGGAGAATCACTGAATGAGCAGTCAAGATCGAAATTTATGGCGTCAAGTATGAGCCCGAAAATCTTTGAAGGCTTAGGTTCTGGAAGATTTTATCGCTGAGCTCACTCCTATAGAAGAATCCCAAGAAATTCCTGTGGAGAAGTAGAAGATATGGGTAGATGGAGTTGAGTGCACCGAAGGATCAGGAGGCGGTATCGTGATCAAGGGACCCCATCAACTAATTTTCAGATATGCAGTAAGGCTGGAGTTTCATGTTTCCAACAACGGCGTAGAGTATAAAGCTCTGTTGAACGGCTTTAAGTTGGCTAAGAAAATCGAAATGGATCACTTAACAATTTACAGTGATTCACAATTAGTTGTCAATCAAGTGCAAGGCAATTTCAAGGTCAGGAAAGATGCGTTAATTCCATATGTGGAAATAGCTCAAAAGATAATACTGACAGGGTGGAAAATTGTCCAAGTTTCAAGGGAGCAGACCATAGAAGCTGATGAAATTGCCAAGGCAGTAGCCCAAGGTTGAGTGGAAGATTTGAAGAATATACCCCTAAGTATACAAGAGTTCCTGACCTCCATAGGGGAACACTCGTATGCAGTCGAATGGCAAGACACTTGGATAGAGCCTATCGTTCAGTGGTTGGCCGAGGGCAAATTGCCAGAAGACAAAAAAGAAGCTCAGAGGCTCATTAGACGAGCTAAAGAATATAGCTGGTTTCGAGATGATCTCTACAGGCGTTCCAGAACCCATCCTTGGTTGAGATGCATCCCAGAACAAAGGGGACAGTATGTGTTGTGGGAGATTCATGAAAGGATTTGTGGGGCACATGAAGCCGCCTCTACTCTAGCTCGCAAGGTCCTCCTACAGGGATATTACTGGTCAACCATCAAGACAGATGCTGAGGAAATGGTGAAGAAATGCCAGAAATGCCAGGAGCACGCCAATGTGCAATGAGTCCCGACCTTCTCCCTTTCTCCTATTAAAGCAGCATGGCCCTTCCATCAGTGGGAAATTGATATATTGGGTCCTTTTCCAAGGGGGTTGAGGCAGTGCAAGTTTCTGATCGTAGCCATTGATCACTTTTCTAAGTGGCCAGAAGCATAACCAGTACAGACTTTGTTTACAAAAACATTGTCATGAGATTCGGGATTCCAGGCATCATCATCACTGACAATGACAAACAGTTTGACTTAAAACAATTTCGAGCTTTTTGTGAAGGTCTCCACATAGATCTTCGGTTCTCCCCAGTTGCTCACCCACAGACCAATGGTCAAACAGAGGTCACTAACAGAACAGTACTTCAGGGGTTGAAGAAGAGGTTGGATGACAAGAAGGGTAAATGGGTTGATGAATTTTATAGTGTTTTGTGGAGCTTCTGAACAACTCCAAGGTCCTCGACAGGCGAAAACCTTTTTTCATTAGTATATGGAAGTGAAGCTGTCATTTCGGTGGAGATCGGCCAACCATCTTTCAGAGTTGAGTTTGCGATTGAGCTTGATTAAGACGTCGAGCGAAGAACCGATCTGGACCTAGTTGAAGAGCTTAGAGACCTAACTAATGCACGAGCAGCATCATACAGACAGAAGATCGCTCGTTACCACGATAAAAAAGTTAAAAACCGTACATTTTGAGAAGGCGATCTTATTATGAAGAAGGCAGAAATCACAAGAGGAAATGCAGGGGTCGGTAAATTACAACCTAACTGGCTCGGACCTTTCAAGATCAATAGAGTCTTGGGATTGGGAGCTTATCGCTTGGAGGACATGAAGGGAAAAGTTCAGCCTCACTCCTGGAATGCTGACAATCTTAAAGTCTACTACCAGTAATGTTTGTGTATTTTCCTTTTTAAGATTAACAATGTTATCTCTGTATACTTTTGTAAGTCCACAGATATGATGAGGGTGCTACAGGGGTGCCAACCTAGTTGGGATCGCTCGGTGCATCTACTGATCTTGGCGGCATCAATAAAATGATAAATTCTCCAACTTATTTCTATGTATTTGTTGCAACGCACTCTTACAACATCAATTATACTCGAATTAATCCTACACGAATGATGATCTAGACTACTTAGAAGAAGACCACTGCTCACAAGGCGTTTCCTCCATAGAACAACCAAAAGGACAAGGTCCTTCAAGTTCGCCAAGTGACTGAGCACGATCCATGGATCGCCCTTTCACGAAGATCGCCAAGTGACTGAGCGTAATCCATGGATCGCCCTTTCACGAAGATCGCCAAGTGACTAAGCGCGATCCAGGGATCGCTATTTCACGAAATTCGCCAAGTGACTGAGTGCGATCCATGGATCACCCTTTCACAAAATTCGCCAAGTGACTGGGCGCGATCCATGGATCGCCCTCGCCCTTTCACGAAGATCGCTAAGTGACTGATCGCGATCCATGGATCCCCATTTCACGAAAGATCGCCAAGTGACTGAGCGCGATCCATGGATCGCCCTTTCTCGAAATTCGCCAAATGACTGAGCAGGATCCATGGATCGCCCTTTCACGAAATTCGCCAAGTGACCGAGCACGATCCATGGATCGCCCTTTCATGAAATTCTTGAGTGGAGAAATGCGATCTATGGATCCCCACCTCGCATCTCCAAAACTACCACACTTAGACAAAAACAAAGAGAGAAATATTCAACGACAAAAGTCACCTCACTCAGATTGAAGCTAAAATCTACATTCGTTTTTCAACACATGTCATCTCAGTTTGGTATTCAAAATTAAAGAATAAAAATAATATTTTTTCCAAGAATAAGTGCAGATATAAAGAAGATGAGCTACAAACGCTCTAAAAAAAAGGAAAAAGAAGAACAAGAAGGGAAACAAAAATTCCTAATCTACTCGAACAACATTGTCCGTCTGACCATCAGTCGGATTAATATGGGACCTCTGCTGCTCGGTAGGAAGTTCTGGTTGCCCATCCGTGGCATGCTCAGAAGGATTTTCTTCATTTTGAGGAGGAGGATCAGTATGCTGCTCCTCTGGCCCAAATGTTCCAACCCTCTCCACAACTTGGGGAGGCTGCTCATCCCTAAGGTGATTGCCTTCACCCTCCTCATCATCACCTTCATCATCATCATAATCGAAGGCATGTATCTAGAAGATGTCATCGCTTGGCTTAAATGTCTTCAACGCGTCAGCGATGTCACCTCCTCCCAACTTCCTAACTTCCTGCAAAATCTCATCCCGGAAGGCGACTAACTAGGCTGCACCGTTCATTTTCACATCGGTCGCTGCTTTTTTTGACCGAGCAAGGCCTTCCGTTGCTAGGTGAAGATCTTCCTCCACCAGATGAAGATCTTCCTTCGCTGCACCAAGCTCCCCCTTCACTAGCTCATCCTCTTCTTTAAGGCCTCAAGAGCATAGCGCAGACTTTACTCCCTCCCTCAAGCAACCTCCAGCTCAGCATTTAACCTTATGAACTCTACTTCCTTTCTCTGGAGCTCTGCATCCTTCCGCTGAGCTTGACTGTTCAATTCCTCTCTGTAGGCCACCAAACTCAAAGTCAGCTCAGCAATCTTCCTGTTCAACTCGGCCTCCCTTCTCTCCCATGTTTCTTGCAGTTCACAAACTATACGCACATCTTTATTGGTCAGGAATGCCTCGGTATGGAAGAGCTCCAGCATCTGCCACACAAATTATCATTAGTATCGTTTATTCTGTGTATTCAAGCAATAATTCCACACCTGGAAACCATAGTTGTATCCGAGAGCTACTCTCTCCGCACGACTCAATGACGCGAACCTATCTCTGTCCGCAGACATTGCTATGGACTTGATGATATCCTATGCTAGATGAAGGTTGACCACGCTAGGACCAAATCCGTACTTCTCAATGGCAAACTGCTAGAAAGTACCCTCTGATTTGGCAGTGCCCTTCGACCTGGTAGTACCTTCTGACCTGGTAAAAAAGTCGACCCTTTGACGTTTTTCAGGAGGACGCTGCTCTCCTATCTCAGGTCTAGAGGACAGACCCTCGTGACTGGTAACGATTTGCTCAGTACGCATCTCCACTACAGGTGAGGGTGCCTAGGGTGGAGATACTCTTGTTGAGGGAACTTCTTCCCTATGGACCTTTGGTCCTTTTCTCTTTTTCTGGAGCTCTTTTCCTTTTCTAGAAGCCCCCTTCTCTTTGCTCGGATCATTTTGACCCGATCATTTTCTAGCTGCTTTCTCCTCATTCTTTTTCTCCAAAGCAGCCATCATCTCTTAGAACGATGCCATTCCTGCAGCAATAAAAAAAGATGTTACGATCAGTACTAAAATCGAGCTCAAAATATTATGTACAGTAATTACCGCCACTCAAATTCAAGCGATTCCCCTTGTGATCGAGCACCACTCCTGAGTACCAGTGCTCAGTCAAGTAGCTCGCATCATAGGAGACATTCGCCATCATGTTTAGAAGCCTATTTATATGCCTTCTCTCTTTTTTGCTCAGCCTACCGAGCTCTTTAGGCTTTTTTGAATACAAGTCTCTATTCCACTTCTGGGGATGGCGCGCAAAGATTGGTGGGCGACCACAAAAAACTCGGATTTCCAACCTTTTCTTAAATAAGATGGCAATGTAAACATTTTCATGTCTCCTTGAAAGTGGGCGTGGTCGAACCTTTTATTCATCATTACCTTATACAACCCCAACAATTCTCGTAGGGTCAGTACAAAAGGTTTCGGACAAGACGATGCTAAAAATTGCAGTGATCGAAGGATCTTCCACGAGTTCGGATGCAGTTGAGCAGTGTTCATCCCATAACTATATAACAGATCCTCCTCTAGTTTGGTCAGGTGAAACCTCAACCCTGATACAAGATCCTCCACGTATATAACTCTACCTTCTTCTTCTAGAGGATCCTAGTCAGCAGAACTTTGCCTCTCAAGCAAATTGAACTTGAAGTCATTCGGGATGTCATATAAGAAGGCTATCTCCCTGATCTTCTTCGAGCTTAGTCGACATCGGATGCCATCAATAGTAGCTACTTCAGGGGCCACTTTCCTCCGTTTCTCGGCTGGTTTAGTGGCTTTCTTCCCTTTGACTTGTTGTTGAGGATCTGCTCCTTTAGAGATTTTTACCCCCTGACCACCACTACTCGACAGTGGCTCAGCTGCTCTGGCAATTTCTTGAACGGCCACAGGTCGTCTCCTTCCTTGTCCTAGAGAAGCCTCCTCAGACTCATCCCTCAGCTGATATGGTCCCCCAAAGGTGGACGTCTCTTCAATTTGACGTGGGGACTCAGACATTGCACGACCTTCGACCATATCAGACCGCCGAAAAACTGCGGAACAGACTCTACAGACGGATTTTGGGAATCGCTCTGATCACTCATTCTCTCTCTAAATCCCTAAAACCCAAGAAAAGCAAAGAAGACAAATAGAACAAGATTCTACCTGGTTTTTCCCAGGGGGAATATGTTATGCTAGAAATGAAGAATTACAGAAAAGGAAACTGGAGTTGCAGAAGCCCTGAGAATGATAATAGCGAGTGAAATTTCAAATCAAAAAGGAAAATGGTATTTATAAAAGAAGTGGCGTGCCTGTTACAGAAACGAAGAGCCACCCATTATGACAATTTCAGAACCGAGGCGACATTTCACCTAAAAGGGGCCACGTGTCGCGTAGTGATCATCGGGTTGGAAAAAGCCACCGCCTTGAAAATTAAATAGTGCCGCCTAAATATAATGAGGTGCGCCATAATGGGCTAGAGGACTCGAAGCCCAATGGAGCGGTTATTCAAGAGATACCGAACGTTAGACATTTAGAGGTCAGCACGTAGCAATTGCCCTTAGTCTTTAACTAAGGGACTTGGGGGGGACATGTGATGACATCGCCCCAATAGAGGTTCATTTCAGATGGGCAATAAGGTCTGAAAACCGTGCTTGGGCCAGGCGAAGGCCCAAGGCCAGTGTAAGCTCGGATTAGCTGCTGAGGGCCAAAGGTCAGCATACGATGACCGACCTCGAGGGCGCTTAGGTCGGTAGCTAGGAGTCATCCGAGAGATCGCTCCCTAGGACAGTTCAGGTCATACCTCTGATAATCATTACTTATAGTATTGGACAAGCGGGCACACCACCCATACTCTGACACGCACGGGCTTCTATACGCATATTACAGCCATTATTACGGAGAGTTGACATTTATTGTCATCATTATGGGAGAGTTGTTATTACTGTCATCATCACAGGGGGTTAACGTGTAAGCAACCGGTTAAGAATCCCCAACTATAAATACCCCAAAGATCTACTATTCATAGGTAATTTCTCTCTTACTATTCCTACTCTTTTTACTCTCCCTTTTATATCGACTGATCTTATGTCTGACTTAAGCATCGAAGTGTTTGCTAAGGCAGCACCCTTGCTCATTCCTTTGTTTTCAGGACTACCTTTACCAGACCTACCATTGGCTTCTCCAAGGTGAACCACGGCTCGAATCGTTTCCCCCATTCAGCTTCGGAAACATCAGTGCATAAATTAATTAATTATAACTATAAATGTGTTTTCAAATATATATCATCAGATATCAATCTTTATAGGCTGTTAAATGGACATAAAAACATACATGATTCTTAAAAATATTTTACATATAATTTTAAATAAAATTTTTAAATTAATTACATTTATGGATGCAGGAGAAGTGGTTGCAAGTTGAACTAAATGGAACACTGTATCTACCGTTACTTTGGGATGATAGATAATTAATCAATTTTTTTATAGGAATTAATGTCATATTCTTACATCTATTTTGTACTTTCTCTATTGTGTAACATGTGGGAATCTCATCATTTGCATTTCATTAACACAATTCTACTTTATATTATGAAAACTAACATAACAAAACAACAGAAATATTAAAATATTTTTGCACAATATATCTTAACCATTTAAAAGCTAATTGCATATGACACTCAACTCGGGACCACGACCGACATGCAACTACACTGACCTAAAATGGTTAATCCAACTTGATTAAGTAATTAGATGATCTAACTTATATATCATATTAAATCTCAATCAATATCCGATGTGGAATTTCTCATTAGTAGTAACGAGATACCGAATATATATATATATATATATATATATATATATATATATATATGTTTTGGTTTTAGAGAGAAGGGAGAGAGGTTTTGAAAGGGAGATGGGAAGGTTAGAAAAAGATGGAAAGAAAAGGATGGGGTGAAAGGGAGAGGTGCTCCCTTTTTATAGGCAAAAAATGTTTTTTACTGTTCATGTGAATAGTATCCACGTGGGTACTGTAGCTGCCGACATGAATAGAATTTTTTTTTTTGAAAATTACAACAGTAAATAAAAATTACAACGGTAAAATAAAATAACTAGTGGACCTTATATTTTACAAAAGCTGTGGTCCAATTTAATAGGAAAATAATAGATAGTAGTGACTTGTCCAGGCGGTGGTCACTGACATGGAGTTGTATGTTTTTATGGGTCTTTTGGGATTGTATGTCCCAGGTTCAGAGGCTCGACTAGATCTTCTAGTTCATCCATATACACTTCATGCTGCATATTGCTAGACTGTCCATTGAGTATAGTTCTTTGTGTTCTAGCAATAGTTGGATGAACCGGATTTTGTTCTGATGAGGAGGCTATAAATTGGTTTAGTCCTGCTGCGTCTTGGGCCGTAACTTGTGGCTCTCTAACCATGGCTTGTCGGACTCTTTTGGCCTAACCTCCTCGAACCCATAATGATATAAGCTGCGACTCACAAAGTAAGTCTAAATCTTCGAACAGATGTACTTGATGGTGCCAATGGAGAAGATTACTGATTCTGTAGTCTTCTGGTGATGCTATTGCTCCCATCATTTGTCTATCTTCTAGGTCACCATATTCTAGGTTTCCAAGAAAGTTATAGTAGACTGTATCTGAGAAGATATAGGGGTTTTGAAAATTTGGGGTTTTGATACTGTTTTGGGGAACAAAGAAGGCACTCTCTGTTGGAGAGTATCCTAAAATGATATGGTGTTTTGCAAGAATGTATCCTTTGTTATATTTTGGGTGAGAAGACACAATGGTCATGACTATGGGAAGTTTTGCGCCGAAGGTATAAAGGGTGTCTTCCCAAATGGTTTTAATGAATCTGTTGACCCCGGCACAGATTTTTGGTCCTAGAAAAGAAGGTACTTCTTCTGTGGTGATTTGTCTTAAGAACCCTTTGAAGAATAAATCTGCAATGTCTTCTTCAGAGAGAGTTGTTAGTGACATATCAATTTTAGCAAGAATGGGATAGGACTTTGTAGAATCTGGCCATCTAAACTCCTGATATTGGGTTAGATGTAATCCATACCCAATGAGTTCTTCATCAATCAATCTTTGAAACCAGTTTTGACTTTTTATGAGAGACTGTTTTAGTGCCATTGCTGCTTCATCATGTATATGATCTGCAACTGTTGATGGTAGCTGTGAGAGTACTTGTCGCCTGAATGAAAGGATCGTCTCCATTCTTGTTTTGAAACTTTGGAAGGGCAATGTCCCTGCTGCCTTTAGGTTTTGTATCATTATTTGTGCCATTTTATCCGTCAATTCCTGGTTTTGCTGTTGAAAATTTTCAATTTCATAGAGTAAGTTAAGGCGTTCATCCTCAAAATACTCTAAATCTCTAGTTAAACTAGAGTTTTGCTGTTTGAGCTCAATAGTGAACTCATGAGGATCTCCTGTAAAAGTTGTAATAAAATAGGAGACTGCCCCT
>CATIWJ010073331.1:0-14998 GCA_949640765.1 Croton laevigatus | reverse complement strand
GATACGAAATGGATTTGTTACCTGATTTGTGAAATGCTTTTATTAAACGAATTACATATATATTGTACCCACTGAGCATGTAGATGCTCAGCGAGTTATTTCCTTAACTCGCAGGTCCGCATCTAGATGATTCGCTGGAGCAGCAGTTGCGGGTCAATTCCCAGAGATCAAATTTTTATGGAGCAAATTTTGGTGTGCTGTATTAGATAGTCATTATGCAAAACCATGTCAGAAGATTAATGTAAGGATAATTTTTGTAAGTCTATAAATTTATGATATGTTGTTAATTATAGTTTAAGTGTGAATAACAGAGATTAGCAGTTATGTGACACTCTAGCTCGTCTTATTCGTAAGGTGAGTTGGGGTGTTACAATTATTATTCGGACTATATTTAACCTGTAATCTTTTTTTTTTTCCTAAAGTGCACTTCCGTACTCGAATTACTATTATATTCCTAACTTCACAAATTTTAGGATGTGACAATGTTACCTTGACCAGCTAGGTCCCTTTGTAGCCTCATTTTTTCTTCTTCATGGTTTTCCTTCTTCTCTGATATATTCAACTTTTAGTGTGAGGAAGGTCGTGATTCCAGGAACTTTATTGCAACTTCTGGCTGGAGTGTAGCCAAGATATGGAATGACTTGGCACTTGGAGGGGGCATATGTATGTATTCAATTAAAGTTACCTCTACTGGCCAAACGCCACATAAAGGTCACCAAACCAATTCTTAAAAGTGTTTTTATTAGCTAAGTGTCAAATGAAGGTCGCTATAAAAGGATTATCTAATATACTCCCCTTTTTAATAATGCTCCTCTATACAAAAGCTTACAGAGGTCATGTCTCTGGAGAGGTCGATGATATATCTCCAGTAACCCATTGATAGAGTTTAGTAAGAAAAAAGTCAGTTTATATGTTGGGAGCGAAAGCTCACTTTTTCACCTTTGGACGGAGAAAAGGTCGTAGCTTGGAGTACTTGATGCGAGCCCTGACAAGTCTTGTTAGCTGGAGCAAGACATGAAAAGACTTAGATTAAGGAGAGGAATATCTGTAAGTCTCCTCTATATTTGAGACCCCACAAAGGGTGTGGTCGCCCTATGACTGGTGTGTGAAGAGGACTCCTCCACTTGGACTTGGGGGTAATATCATCTTTACTTAGTCCAGGAGGAGGTCAATTATATATGGGCAAGAGAAGAGGTCGCCTTAACGACCTTGACCTTCTTATCAGGTTGGGTTGATGAGTCCTAAAAATCTAGGGGCTGCTTGGGCTACAAAATTTAAGAGGCCCAAAGAATCTTATTGGAGGATAGAGCGGTGAGACTGCCCTGGACACTTTATATAAGGCCAACGCATGGCCTCAATCTAGACTAATTACATTTTTGAAACTTCAATGAATATAAGAGGTAATAATATAATTTTAAAATAAATTTATTATTATCTCTTATTTTCATAAAGTGATATTTTAGCGAGATAAAAATTATTATTTTGTGACAAAGTTTATAAAAAATTATTTTTTATGTGTAATTTAAAAAAAAGATTATTATTTTATGATAAAAGGATATAAGAATCTAATTTTACAAAATATAGAAATAAAAAACCTAATATTACAAAATATGGAAACAAAACTGTATTTTTTCCTTATTTTTAAATTATACAGGTAACGTGCAATGGTTAATCAAATTAAATGGATGAAATTATGAAACTAACATATTATGCATGTAACCGAACAACATATTCTTTATTTTAATATCAAAAAAACCAATCATCAATTAACAAAGTTCTTATTCTCAAAAAACTGAAAAATTATCAATTAAAAGTTGAAGATTTTTTTTTAAACAAAGATATCACTATTATTATTTTTAATTAAATAGTTTGGGTACAACAAAGAAAAAGTTTCTGTACAAAAATATTACATAAAAATTTTTATCAATACCCTTCTTAGCTGAATGGTGTGTCAACATATTACAACTCCTATGCTTAAAAACACATATCAAATTAATAACATTATGCACCCTTTGAATATTACTAATAATATCCTCAATTTATTATGGGGCTGACACTTTTGTTATACTGTATTTGCTGTAACACCCCAAATCCAACTTAAAGATAAGCCAGACTGAAGTGTTACGCGACCTCTTAACTTTGTTAACTCATATTCTTAAATATGAAATATTAAGAATCACCTCAAATTATTTTTTTAATATAAATAACAACTACACATGTGTTCAAATAATTTAATGTTCTAATTTAACTAGTACATGCCAATCTATGATAAATAATAAACAAGAGTTTACACCACCGTCTGTTCTTCTGGGAGCTGATCAAGAAACTGCTGACCCTCAGAATTCTCTAGTTGCGGACCTACGAGTTACAAAAATAACTCACTGAGCAACTCCATGCTCAGTGGATACAATAAACATAATTTGTTTACAATAAGCATTTTCCAAATCAATTTATAAAACAGCAGTCTTTAACTGCAGTTGTCAAATTCTTTTCATCTCTTTGAGTAAATAATAAAAATAAATGCATTGAGCAACCATTAAATCAGAAATTCAATTATGCAATTCAAATCCTTATTTTATTTCAAACAAATAAAACATTTACTCTACTGGTTTTGTTGGATTCCAAGGATAAGACCAAGAGCTATTTATTTTGGTCGTATTTTTCCAATACGCCGTTTTTATTATCTTTGGCATTAACCCGAAGTTATGCTCAGGGAGATAATATGTTTGAATTATGCATTTATCTTTGGCTATAACCCGAAGTTATGCTCAAGGAGATAATTTGTTTGAGATTGTACTATTGCGTTACATAACATTATCCGTATAGGGTTTTGCCCATATGTCGACATATACTTACCACGAGATTCCACTAACCAAGTAGAGTGTAAATTTGACTCCATTTCTGATCAAACATTTGTCACAATGTTTCATTTCATATAATTTCCATTTTTGCAATTCAATTATTTGTCTAGCATCGTAATGCTAATTTTTCATGCTTTCTCTAAAATATCAAATCATTGTAAAATACATCCTTTATATCACCCAAATATCAAAACATAGAAGAAATCATTTAAATATATATATTTATGTAAATATTTCATTTCTCAGCTTTGCAATCATATTTCTTTCCAATTCACAAATCATATATATATATATAAACTCATAAATAGTTAAATTCAATTTCTCATACTTCATTAAAAATATTATTCACTAGAAATAATATTTAAATCTCATTTAAACACCATTCCGTTTTTACCGCATCGGTATTAAAATTCAACAAACATTTAAATACAACTCGAACACACATTCGAGTTTCCAACAAAATATTTATTCAGTCAGTGAAAATATTAAATGCTTAAAATAGATACTTAAAATAAATTTCAGTTCAAATACTAAATAGTATCGAACCTGGTAGAGTCCGCAGATAAAGTCCTACGCATTAATCCTTTCAATATCCTCGCATTTTCTACCTTCATAGTACCTCTCGGACTGTTCTCTGTCCTTTCACTAATCACAATAAAATGATTCCATAATCAATACTACCATTGTCTAATTATATATCATATTCCCTTTTGATTTATTTCAAAATATAATATCTTAGAGTCTTTAATTAATTTCATTTTCTGTTAAGTTAATAATAATATTAAACAATATTTAGTCTAGTTAATTCGTCATTAATATTTCTGCCTCATTTCTGTATTTATTTTTGTCTGATATCAACATTTATATTTAGCTTTGCTTAGAATTTAATTTCAATTAAATTCTATATCAACTTAAATATATTAATTATCCAAATTCTAATTATCAAGTTGCGAAATTTATATTTTCTCGTAGTTCGGATTCTTGGATTGCAAAACCGATTCCAAAATCGGACTCAGCACGTCGAAACGATGCGGAATATGCATTGTCAAAAATTCTCGCCGGCGACGGAATATTCCGGTCACCGCTGACGGAATACTCCGGTCCGATCACTGGAAAATCGCCGGAAATGCAATACTTGACGAATTTCGAATCCGAGCACACCAATAACTTTGTATCGCTGCAAGGAGTCCAAATATGCAATCAAACTCAACAGACAATAGACGGATTTGTAGGGAAATCGCAATAATCATTTTATCGGTCACCGGAAAACACAACTTTCAATTCCGGTATCCGATTTAAGCAATCTCAGTGTCAAATGAAAGCTAAAGAAATGAGGATTAAGAATTTACCATCAAACTCGACGGAAAAGCTCTAAAAGTGGTCGAAAAATGTAAAAATTTGAATTGTAATTTGTACACGACTTTCGTTCCAAATATAGATCGGCAACAAGGCCTACATAATCGGAAAGCTCTCATTGAGAGGAGTCCAAATCAGGTCTCAAAGTCTCCGTTTGATCACCGGAGCGGCCGGGATCTACGCCAGAAGTCGTTCGGCGGCATTGGTTTTGGGTCACTGGAAAACCGTATTTTCAGGCGGCAATGCCTATGTCAAAAGAAAACCCTTGAAGAGAAGAGTCGATCGGTGGCCTCGGATCTTCCATCCGATGCCGGAACACGCCGGAAAAGGCTTTGGAAGGCGACGGTGAATAGTAACCCGAATAGGAGCAATTGGCTTCCGTTGGACATTTTGACCAGCTCCGTCGTCGATCGTCAACTACGTCACCACCGCTGGACTCGTCGGGAGGAGGACTTTATGGCAGACAGGCACGTCGGCCGGCTGGAGCGGTGGTGGCGGCGGCGCTGGCGGCCCGGCAGCGGCGTCTCTCTCCTCCCTCTCACTTCTTCTTCCTTTCCCGATTCACGTTTCTTTCTTTTTTTTTTTCCAATTCTCTTTCTTTTTTTTCTTTTACTTAATAATAATAATATTTATTTAAATTATCTTTCAAACCAAAAATACCGAAATGCCTTCGAGTATTCAATTAATTTACGTATAATATTTGGACTATAATACCCTCAAACTATTTTATTATTTACCAAAATACCAATGGATTAAAATTTCTAAAATACCCCACAACATAAATTTTGTTTTCAATTTAGTCCTTTTAATTAAAAATCGATATTTAAAAATCTGGGTGTTACATTTGCAACCTGCTTACAATCTGTCTTAATAATGCAATTTCTCCATTGTTGTTGAAGAACCAATTGAGCTGCATCATGAATTGCAAAAGCTTTTAGAATCAAAGGATCCTTATAAAAATCCAATCGTCATAATCTCTAATCTACTACTTCCCCATCTACTCTTCTTACCACTACTGCAATAACCCCATATAACTCATTTTTTTGCACTGCAGCATCCACATTTATCTTTAAAAGACCCACTGGAGGAGGTTGTCAATCCATAAGACTCTTTGAGGAATAATCATAATCAAAAGTCTCATCACTATCATCTTGAAAATCAACAGCGAAATTCCTCCCAACCTGCCTTGGCTAATTCAACAGTTTCCATGCATGAAACAAGTTTATTATTGAAAACAAAAGCATTTCTAGATTTTCATAAGTACCACAACAAATAAATTGCAAAAGAAATGAGAGTATCATCCCCAGTTCTCCCTTTTAATAATTGATACAAATTCAACTAAACATCACACAAAGAGTTACTAGAAATTTGGTCAATTTTTATAGTAGGGGGATATATAAACCAGACACATCTTGCATAGTTACGTTTAAAGAATAAATGGATCCTATCTTTAATTCACCACAAAAACAACAGGCTGTAGATAAATTAGGACATCTTACATTGAGTTGGCTGCCAAGAGGAAGGCCTTTCCTTAATAACCTCCATAAGAAAACCTGCAGCTTTCTTGACACGTTCAGCTTCCAAATACTGTTCCAAGGAAAACTTTGAAAAACAACATTAGAATTCAAAATATCAGGCATTATTAATTTGCAAGCCTCTCTATATCTTGATTTGATAGAATATAACCCATTATTAGTGAAGTGCCAAATCAACCTATCCTGTTGATAAGAATTCATAATAGGAATAGATAGAATAGCCTCAGCATCACCCTCTAGAGAATTTTCTCCAAACAACTAATCTTTTCCATTCTTTACTATCCCAATCAATCAATTAATGAACCCAGTAAATTGAGCTATCCCTATTATTGACTTCCTTAGGAATGAAATTAGAAGTTTTTGGAAGCCAAGCATCTTGAAAGCAGTTAATATACATTCCATTTCTAACATGCTACTTAAGACCTCTAATAAGAACTTCTCTACTCCATTAAATACTTTTCCAAACCCAAGATGAATTAGAGCACGGACAAGCATTTAAAAAATTAGTAAATGAAAAATATTTCTCTTTAAGAACTCTAGCTAAGAGAGAGTTTGAAAAATGAATGATCCTCCAACAATGCTCTATTCATGGTCCCCTAGTCTCTAAAGCTTAATCCACCATCCTTCTTATGAAGACAAAACTTCTTCCAAAAAATCTAATGAATTCTGTGCTCATTCTTCTGTTGCCCTTACCAATAATTAGCTACTAAATTATTAATCTCTTTCGCTAAAGAACCAGGCACTCTACAACATGAGAAAGTAAAAAAATGGAATAGCTGAAACCACTGCCTTAATAAGAATCTCCTTCCCAACATGGGAGAGAAATTTTTCCATCCACCCGTGCAATCTTTGCTTGATTCTTTCCTTAATATGGAGAAAATTTTGCCTCTTGGTGTTGGTAACTAAAGCAAGAAGCCTAAAATATTTGTCCAACCCCTTTATTACCCCAAATATTTGTCCAACCACCCCATTAACAATATTCAAATAACTAGCCAATCGATTTTAATATTCCTCAGGGTATTTTTTGAAAACAAGAGAGAGAGAACTTAGCCATATTAATCGTTTGACCACTATGCCTTGCATAAATTTGCAGAATTTGTTGAAGACAATTAACTTCTTTAGAGTTAGCTCTCCCAAAGATAAGAGAGTCATATGCAAATATGAGATGAGACACTTTAGGGCAATATCTATTAAGTTGAATGCCAGTCAATTCCCCAAAATTAACAAACTTACCGATTAAACAAGTGAGCCCCTCAGTGCAACTAAGAAAGAAAAGTGGTGAAATAGGATCCTCTTACCTTAACCCTCTAGTAGGAGAAATAAATCTATGCCTCTCTCCATTAATCTTAATTGAATAGGTGACAGTAAATATACAAGCCATAACCCACTTAATCCATTTAGCATGAAAACCAAGTGCCTCCATAATTGATTTCAAGAATCTTCATTCCACACATTCATAGGCTTTACTCATATCTAGTTTAAGAGCAAAATTATAAGTTCTCCCACTTCTCTTATTATTTAAGTAGTGAATTATCTCATAGGTGATAAAAATATTATCAGTGATAAGCCTCCCTTTAATAAACCCGCTTTGATTTTCTGATATAACTAATGAAATAATTTTTTGCAACCTTTTTGTTTGGAAATAACTTTATATCTCACATTACAAATTCCAATTGGCCTAAGATCTTTCACTGTTTGAACACATTGACATTTAGGAATCAGGGAAATTATTATATGATTTAAATTTTTTTAGCATGACCCCAGTTTCAAAGAAATTAAAAATAGCAACATATATGTCAGCTTTAATAATATTCTAGTAAATTTGAAGAAAGGTACCTCGTAATGCCATCCTCTCCAGGAGCTTTATTGGGGCTCATAGAGAAAACAACATCCTTAATTTCCTCCTTTGATACCATATGCACCAACTCTTCATTCATATTTGTAGTGACTTTACAAGGAATTCCATATTGTGAGATATCAACTACAGTATCAATTGATGAAGTATAAATTGAACTAAAATAGTTCGAAATGATCTTAATAACACTGTTCTTCTTAGTCACCCATTGCCCCTGATTATTGTACAAACCAATTATCCTGTTAACCCTTTTCCTCTGTTTAGCCTGATGGTGAAAATATGATGTATTTTTATCCCCCACTTCAGCTAATTCACTCTTGATTTTTTAGCCCAAAAAATTTCTTCTAATTGCACTGCCTTCTTGAGTTCTTACTCTAATTGCCTAATAGCAAAGGATAGATATTTGGGAGATTTCTTTAAGACTGCAATTTTATCTTGTAATTCATTTATCAGCTTGGCATAATTAATATTATTCTCTTTAGCCCATTTGATAAACAACGATCGACATTGCTTAAATTTAGAGTGCAACTTAAACTGATTCGAACCCCTACATTTAGTACTCCAAGCATCCTAAATAATTTGTCGAACTTGATTGTTAGAAACTCATTACTTATCAAAAATGAAATATCTCCTCGGCTTCCACTCTGAATTGAACAAATTAAGCAACAAAATTCTGAATCCTTCAAATGATGGATTAGAGCTTTTGAGGAGGAGCCAGCCCACTCAACAGCAAGTTGAAGATTTCAGTAATATTATGTTTGTTGTAAACAAAATGTTGGGCCCTCGTGGGTTTTCTTTCCACTTAGTTTTCTCAACTTTTTTGTGCCAAAATAAATGGTAAAAAAAATTGATCACCTTGACCGTTAAGGGCAACAAATAAATAACTACCCTTATCCAACTGAAATTTAAAACACAAGAACCAGAAACCCATAGTCCAGGGCCTTTCACCTTCCTGAAAAGAACTTAGAAACCTGTTTATGGCTCAAATTCAACATTCATGGTTTTCTTCTCTCATCCAAAAACCCACTATTTTCCCCTCCAAACCATCTCCTTTCAAACTCTCCTTCTCTCTTAACCAATCAAATGCTGAATCCACTTCACAAAACCCACAAGAAACCGAACCCGAACAGGGTCCGATCGATCCTGTAAAAATTGTTTTTGAGAAAGCTAAAGCGTACAAGAAATCAATTGAGGAGACTAAAAATTCGAAACTTGAGCAAAGCCCAGTTACGGATTCCAGAGATACTTCAGTTGGGAATTCAGGGAAAGATGAGGAAGTGCAAGCTTCGACTGAGGTTAAAGCTGAAGAGTACAACAAGAATACAGGAAAAGTTATGGGTTCTGCAGAAAATGAACCAATTTCAGGTTTTTTTTTCAGTATCTTTTTCAATTGGCAATTTTCGCTAATGTTCGAATTCAATTAGAAATGTTAATTTACCATGATAACAAATGCTTAATTAGTTGAAAAATAGTTAATTTAGGTAATGACCATTAGTGGAGTAAGAAAAATGGTTATGTTTTGCAAATTCTACTTTGCTCCTGCCCTTAGGTTAGGCTTCTCAAAGGGATTTTGATGTACTGCAATTTGTAAACCTAGATAAATCCAATTAGGTCAATATTAAGCTGTAAATCAGTATTATGATGTTAAAGATTGGAGAAAATATAGTTGTCTGCATTGATTCCAGCAGCAGGAAGTACTAATTACTGAAGTTTGGAGCTTATTGTTCAGCTGAATTATGTACTATTTACTGATACATATAGTATATATATCCATTTGGTTTAGGATTAAAGGGAGAGAAAAAGGTGAATTTAATAAGCGGTTCAGTAGCGAAAAGTACCGATAAGAAAGAAAAACTGTCAATTTCAAGCATTGATTTCATGGGACTTAACTTTGCTGATAAGAAAGAAGGCAAGAGACTGCCTCCTGGATTGTCTCCAGTTACAGACTCTTTTCCAGAAGGGAATTTAGCTGAGGTTGAGATAATTGTTGGAGACTCAAGCAAGTTTGGGGACCCAACAACATCAATGCCTAAACCTAGCCTGGAAAATAACTCAGAACTTTACAAGCCAAAAGTTTCTACATGGGGTGTGTTTCCTCGACCTGGAAACATTTCCAAGACGGTATTCTGATTCAAAATTTTGCATTTTTTGTTCCCAATTTTCTAGTAAAGCAAGCAAACTCTTAGAAGTATGCCAATTCTGATATATACGTCTTGCCTTTTCTTTTTTCAGTTCGGTGGTGGTAAAACTATTCGCCCTGGGGATGTGCTTGAAACAACAGAAGAACGAATGGCTAAATATGAGCGCACCAGGCAATTACTTGCAGCATATAGGAATAAAGTTGGCTTAAATGTTGATCCAAAGCTGAAAATTGAATGTGAGAAGGTACACTTTGCTCGATTCTAACTTCATAATTCATATTATAAGATGGACTTAATCATTTTATGAGACATACTGTAATTCTAATACTTGTAATGCATATTTTGTCCAAAATTTTTTCCCTAGTTCATGTCTTTGAGATTTACAGGTCTTGAAGGATGGTGACACCTTAATGGATTCTGGAAAGCTTAATGAAGCTTTACCGTATTACCAGAAGGTTATGGATAAGTTGCCATTTCAGGTAATTTTGCTTACAGCATTAGATTAGCTTCCGACTTGCTTCTCTTTAGTGATGCAGAGGACAACCGATGAATCCATTGTCATTTTGAAATTTGATTTCAAGCCATATATTCTTTCTTCTTCAGAGTGAACTTCATGGCTTAGCTGCTTTGCAATGGTCTATCTGTCAAGATTCTCTTAGCAGGTACCTTGTTGAACATGGCTTTCACTAGAATGCTGAAATTTTCATTTTGCTGCCCTTTCCTAAATTTCCTGCTGAAAATTTGTATACATTTATTCTCTTGCTGCTTTCTTGATTGAAGTAAACTGTCAAAGTGGTTTTCAGGCCAGATGAAGCTCGAGCAACATACGAAAAGCTTCAGTCTCATCCAAATCCTAAAGTGAGCAAGAAAGCAAGGCAATTCATGTTCAGTTTCCAGGTACTTGACCAAAGAATTCTAAAATTACTCCTCCGTTAGATTTACTAGAAAGGAGGGAAAAACTCATTTTTTAAGGCAAACTCAAAATTGCCATGAGATGTCCTCAATATCCTTATAGTAGAGTGAATGGAGAAATTAACTTGATTTTGTGTTTTATGGTTAATGTGTTGATATCAAATTTCATTAAGGATATTACCATATTTTATACATAAACTAAGCATTTCTATTTTCCCTAAATGAAAATTTCTCTATATGAATCAAACGGCAAATATGAAAATTTTATCTTAAGTAGTATAATTTTAGCATAACATAACAACCTAAGAGCAACATGAGCTGTGGATAGCAAAACCATTTTCATTTGATTAATGATCTTGTATTTTTGATAGGCCATGGAGATGATGAAAGTTACAGGCTCAAATTTCTTACCTAAAAGCACAGGCTACCAGAACTATTTTGAGAGGTTTGTTGAAGACAAAGCTAATAGCTACCTTTTACAAGAGGCTGAAAGTAAACAAGGTGCACTTAATGAAGCTCTTCCCTATATTTTTTTTCTTATTTCTCCCATTTTTATTGTTCTATTTGTTGCTGTACAGCATGGAAATATTAAGTAGAAGGTTTTGAATCTAAATGATTATGTAATTAATATTAATCCCCTTTGGTATAAATTTTTTTGTGTTATAGGAATAATTCAGTCCTTTGTTCTCACATTTCAGAATAATATATTTCTAACAATATAGCAGTATTTTGGTTGTGTTCGGCAACCGCCTTTGAAGTAGCGTTTAATATTTTGACCGATAAAAGCTATTTTTTCAGCATTCTATAAAGTAATTTTTTTTTGGTAGCTTTTAGCTATTTAAGTAGTGTTTTATAAAATGTTATTTAAACAGTTAGTTTTGCTGAATATGCTCTTAGTTGGTTCAATTCTTGTTTCTTGGATTACTTGGATATAGGGTGCGTTTATGTTTTGTTATAAAAAATAATGATAAAAAAACTCATCTTTAATTATTTTTAAATAGCTTATCATTATTCTCGCATGTAATTTTCCAACGTCATTTTGGAATTGTTCATTTAGATCATTTTAGGTATAATGGAAGGTGATTATTAATTTGTTATAAAACTCTAAGCAATATGCATGGTAAATAAAGTCTTTAAACATGAAATATTGCATAAATATTCCTTTTTTTTTTTATTAACCATCCGATTTCCGAACGCTGAACTATGGGTGTCGACGAATCTGAATTTGGGCAGGGCAAGACCATTAAGAGCTGCAAAACTCTTCCCACATTTCTAAGACTAGAATACGAAATCAACCCTTACCAGTTGAACTACACATTTGCTGGTCGCATAAATACATAAATATCAATAGTATGGAAATTAAAAATATCTCTCACTTTCTATATGACAATGGATACAGACATTGCAACTGTAGATTAAAGTCTTGCATTGACGTTACATCCGCAGAGGCTGAGAAATAATGTATATTTCAAAAACCCTAATTTCAAATGAAAAAGAAAAGTTTCCATTATCAAAATATCTTCCAAGGAAAAGTTTCTTTTTTTTTTCCTTTTCTGGTTATTCCAAATTTATGAAGAATAAAAAACCCAAATTTGAAAAAGAAAAAAGATTGAAATATCAAAATATCAGCCAAGAAACAGTAGTAATTAAGCCGTTTAAATTCGTTTAAACAAGTCTTATTCGTCACTAGCAGGTACGCGAGCCAGGTCGGAGTCCAGATTAACCATGGCAAAATTTTAGAGATTGGGTGAGCTTAAAAAAAAAAAAGGTTTCTTTTATTTTTATGTGATTCCAAATTATCAAAAATCCTACTAAAAGCATATGGATGTGATTAGTTACAACCATTCCAACTAAAAGATACACCAACCCCATCACTTTTTTATCTTTTGACAAATTGGTAAGAATATGATGCCTTAATCTCAACATAATCACCTTAATTAACCATAATCAATCTTATAAAAGATGGTTTTGTATCTTTCATTTTCCTAATTACCCTAATAATAAACTCATTTTTAAGGTCAAATAGGTAGTAATTCCTCCACACCTTATATTAGATTAAAGAAATATTCACTGTATAACTTTTTTGGCATTATTGGACAAATAAAAATTGGAAAAGCAAGTTTGAGAAATCTTTTAGTGGTAAAGAAAACACACACATGCTAATGAAAAAAAGTAGCTTAGATCCCCATTACAAAAGAAGATCCCTTCTCCTCAAAATATGTGATTAGTTTTTAAGGGTATGCTCACAAAATTATTGTAATAATTACTATTTATACTATCTTTTGTGATTAAAGTTGCTTTAATTCTCTTATCTTGAGTCTAATCAAAATCAACTATTAAGATATGTGCCTCATTTGTTCATAATTAGTGAAGTATGAGAGTACTAATTAGGGTCCTTGAGGGGCTTATGAGGGGTATGAACCCGAGTCCTCCAAGGGTCTCTGTGGTACCGAGGTCCAACAATATGCAATCAATCTCAATAGTCACTATAAGCGATTGTTTTTAAGTTTAACTACAAACATGGTTGTTTTAACTCTTTTTGCAACGAAATTAATCCGAATAGATATGGATTTTTTTTTTTTTTTTGAAATGCTTTAATACCAAACTAGAGTATATTTACATACAGGTGCTATTCCGTCACTGAATTTAATCCAAACTACTTTTATCTTTTGAAATTATAAGGACGTTCAAATGGGTCGAGCAAACATTGTGAATCACACAACATGAGTGGTCCTTCCATGGACTACACGATAGAAGGTAGTCCACCTCTATGTCAAATTAGCGATGAAATATGGTTCGGAGGATTCAAACTTAGGATTCCACTTCTCGTTGCACAAAAGCAATAGAGAAGACCAATTGAACTACACATTTTTTTTTTTTTAGAAAAAAAAAAAGGCATCATTTGAATGTAGACATTAGAAAGGGAACAAGATAACATGGGATTTTTTATAGGAAAGTTTTGGTATTTGTACAAGTACATGTGTATGAATCTGAATGAAATGATAAGAGTTCCAACAAAGCATGCATGTGTGTATATATGTTAGGGTTAGACATCTCTATCTGTATATAATTCCATTTAGACATCTCTATCGGTATATAATTCCATTTATTTGCCATATATGAGTTTCAAACATCCTTGTCATGTTAATGAGTATATTTTGTGATATGGCTCGTGGAATGGAACCATCTGGTTCAGTAGTGGTCCACTATTGTCTACACCACCACGCTCCATTGTCAGATAGTCCGACATGTTATGGGGTTCTTACTGTTGGAACCCTTTTCTTCATGTACATTTGTCCAATTCTGCTATACAACTCCTATAACTACTGACTCTTGTCTCGAAACTATTAGTTGTTTAAGTAATAGATGGATGCTCGAATTATTATTAGTTATTTAAAGAATAATTATTTAAAGCCATAAAATATTGACACTTCATTCAAATTAATATAAATAATAAGTGACTTGAATTCACTTAAGTAGGTTTTAAATTTAAGGTATGCTATGCATCTATCGAACTAAAACTCACCCACTACTGTTAGGTTTATAACCCGGATTAATCGAGACAAAAGTGTTAGAGATTGTGCGTAAGCTTCAGAAAAGGTTTGGATTCTATAGAATAGGTGAGAAACGAAATGCACTAAATTATGGGCTGATTCATATTCCAAAAGATTTTTTTTCTTCTTTTTTGGTAGGGTTGGCAAAATGATTATGGTTAGAAGGATTTTTCCATTTCTTGAAAATATCAAAAAAGAATTAAACAACCTTTTAATTTTCTAGAATTCAATTAGTTTGGGATAATTATTATAGAATGTAGCAAATACTTTTTGAAAGTGGAATAAAAAAAAAAAAAGGAAATTCAAAATTTTCCTGCTAATAAAAAAAATATATATTCAAAACACATGGATTTTTCCATTCAAATCTCCTCTAAGTCATAGTGGCTCAAACATAAACTCACTTGAAATATGAAATTTCCTATGTGGGACAGGACAACATAACGGTTAGGCAAGAAATTAACAAACGACTCCGTACCAAAGTCAAAAAAATCTTTAATAATATGTATCAAATTCTAATATATTTGAAAAAAAAATATATATAATTAACATTATTATCTAAACAAACCAACAATTAGAGACTATGAACCGTCTCGAACTGTAGCCATGCTTGAAACGTCCCAAATGTCAATTGCAATTGTTTTGGTGTAACACCCCAATTTATCCTACGAATAAGACAAACTAAGGTGCTACGGCAATTCTAACTATGAAATAAAAGCACACATTTATATTTATATTCAAAGTCTTACATCAGAGTACCGCTAATAATTTTACAGACACACTAGTA
>CATIWJ010073150.1:0-15125 GCA_949640765.1 Croton laevigatus | reverse complement strand
AATAAACAATTTATTTAATAGTCGGTTGGACGAAATTGCATTGAAAAATAATGTTTAGGGGCTGTTTTGTAATTTTTGGACCCATTTGAAGAGCCAAAGCAACTTCTGGGGTCAATACGTAAAACGCGGAGGGACTAATATGCAATTTTCCAAAATCTGACACGCGGCAGGACCTAAATGCATGCGGAAATAAAGTTTAAGGACCGAAATGTAAAAATCGGACCTTCTTGCGCACGGCCTGGAACCGGAAGGACAAGATGGAAATTTTCCATCCCCTTCAGCCCGCGCCTCCACACGCAGCGCCGCCTCCCATGAGCCCGACGGTTGGCGACGAGGCGGGTATCAATGGATTCCTCTCGACGGCGGCAACCTGCTCGTGGCCTTATCTCCGACGGCCAGTGACCGGATGAAGAGATATAACAGCTAGAAGTTCCGATGAACAGTGAACGCTTTCTGGTTTTCGAACGGCTCGTTCGCCGCCGTCCGGCGTCGGTCGACGAGTTTAAGACCATAGATCGACTCCCCTCAACTAGATCTACAACTCTGTAAGCTCAGATTTTGGATTAAACTCGCATAAATCCAATCCCCAAATCCCAATTTCTTCCCCTGTTTTTTCCACGGTTTTTCCTTCTTCCCATTTTCTGATTTTCTTTTTTTTTTTTATTTTCTTTTCTTTTTTTTTTCCTTTTCTTTCCTTTTCACAAATCTCCTACCCACATTTTATTTTTCACTTTTTTCTTTAAAATCTTATCCCCACACATATATATATTTTTATTTATTTATTTATTTTTAAATTATATAATCTTTATATCACTTATTATTATTATTATTATTATTATTTAAAATTATAATTTTTATGTAAATTATACAATTTACATTTTACGACGCCGTGTATTTTTCGACAACTAAATTCGCGAGTGTTACAGGCTAGGTGGGGATGGAGGAGCTACGGCTAGGGTGGAAATTAGGGAAGAATGTTGAAGGAAGAGGGAAAATTTCAATAGAGTCCTTTATTTTTTTGAGCTTTTTCAAAAGGACCTGTAAAATTACATTTTGATCCTTAAACTGTTATTTTAACAAAAAAATAGAGAAAAGGAAGAAAATGTCAACGAAAATATAAAGTGGGGAGTTTTTTGTCCCGAAAAAAAAAGACAGGGAGGAAAGTGTAGAAATAAGTAAAACATAGGAAGGAAATTGTAAATTTCCGTTGACAAAATTGTGAATTTACTCATGTAATTTATGATTTTATAATTGGTAAAGTTGACAATCGACGATTTTGATTTTTTTTTGACTCGCACAATAGATTGTCTATACTGAGTTCTGATATCAATTTCAGTAGCTCACAGTTTGTAGAATTTGACTATATATTGTAAATTAAACATAAAAAATTGATACTGTTAAATTTGTAGTCATATAAAATTTATAATACAGAGTCAATTTCTGTGAACTGTAACCCACTGAAATTGATTTCGAAATTCAGTATATACAATCTACTATGCGAGTAAAAAAAATAAAAAAAAATTCAAAATCATGACTGCGTGACATGCAGAAACACCCATTTATAATTTGAAATTTAAAATCTGTTATTTGACAAGGAACTGAGTGATTTGGTTGGTATTGATTCACATTTGTATTTTTATAGCTCCTGAATTTGGTCCTAGTCTTTTTATAACAGACTTACAATGTGTTGTAAATGTAGTGGATCAGTTCTACAAAGTGTTTTGTCAAGGATAATTTTGGTTGCTTACTAGGGCTAAAGATTTTGTTATATTGATTAAACAAGGTGTTAAAAAAATAAATCTTATTTTGTTCATTAAATTTTAGCATTTTATCTGCAATTTTATAACCTACACGATCTTTTATATTACGTACTATAAAGCATATGTAAGAGTAAGGCATTAGGTACTAAATGCCTATATTTGTCGTAGTTGCAGGATGGTGCCATTTTGGCATGGATTGTGCCTACATAGGATATGATGCCTTTTCAACAAATAAACTCTTTGGAAGGCTACACTGATGCAGTGACATGCTTTAATTGAGCTTTCTTTTTTTTTTCTTTGTACTGTCCATTTTGTTTTTACTGTTACAATTTGTTTTGGGTTCTCTCATCCACATAAATTTATTTCATATAAACTACGATGTATGGCAGATAAAATAGATTTTATTTCAACCTCCTAATATTTTTTTAATAATTTTATTTCCATCATTACTGTCTTTATCATTTAGTATTTTAGAATTTGAATTTGCTTAAGATTTATATGTGTTTTGAATATCATTTGAACAAGTACTAAATATACTTTGAACAAATAGTTTATAGCATAGTTTGAAAAAATTATTTTCTGAAGTTTATGTTTATTATTTTTGACTCTTTTTTAACTAATTATTTTATAAAAGTGAGTATTTTTTGTTTCAAACTGCTAGTAATGTTTTTTGTGTTTTGATAATAATTTGAACATATTTTGAACAAACAGTGAACATGTTTTAAACATTTTTTGAATCTGTTATTTGTGACTTTGTTACATACTTTTAACATGTTTTGAATAATTATTTTATAGATTTCTGCATTATTTGTGTACTAAAAGCCAAGTAGTAATAGTGTTACAAGATTGTGTGTTTTTTGTTTCAAAATGCTAGAAGAATTTTTGTGTTTTAAAAATATTCTGAACATACTTTTAACACGTTTTGAACAATTATTTCATAGATTTCTACATGATTTAAGCACTAAAGCCAAGTAGTACAAGTTTAATGTTGTTTGGATACTGGGAATCTAGTGATACTGTGTTATCGGATTGTGTTTTTGGCTTCAAAATATTAGAAGAACTTTTTGTGTTTTGAAAATAATTTGAACATACTTTTTACATGTTTTGAGCAATTATTTTATAGATTTCTACATTATTCGAGCACTAAAGCCAAGTAATACAAGTTTCACGTTGTTTGGATGCTAGGAACCTAGTGATAATGTGCTACATGAATGTGAGTTTTGGCTTCAAAATGCTAGAAGAATTTTTGTGTTTTGAAAATAATTTGAATAGACTTTTAACATGTTTTGAACAATTATTTTATAGATTTCTGTATTATTTGAGTACTAAAACCTAGTTGTAACGCCTTTTATAAGCTTAGCATATAAACTCATAAGAGTGCTACAACTATCTTTATTTAAGTATTTAACTTTCTAATTTCTATTTAAAATTTGTTGAAAGTTTAACTGATTCAATAATTCACATGAAAGATCACCAAGCAATCTCCTTAGACAAAATTACAATTCCAAATAAATTCCTAGGAATGTGGCTGGAGGGGTCACAAGCGGTCCCACTTAAAATCTAGTCTCCTTAGATAGAACTTACTTGAACAGTATATACTCGACAATATCAAAATATTTTTTATTTTAATTAATTATTAATTTACAGTCACTAATCTCGTCATTGGCCTTATTAATTACAATCACGCTTCAAGTATCTTAAATAATTCAAAACATTAAAGTACATGCTGACTATTCCTTATTTATAATATGGATATACCCAAATAATAACTTTGATTCTGGCTCACGGCTGGTTAGACTATTCCGCTTTTCGTATCTACACCTTGTCTTTGTTACCTATAAGTTAAAACATTTAACTCGCTAAATAATTACGCTCAGTGGATACTTTAACTATTAAAAAGCAATAATAATATAAAAAAACTTGCAATATTTAAAATCTAATTGCACATCAATATGGAGTATTAAAATAACCAAATAAATATCAAACAAGCCGAATAATTCTTTTTAATAAAATATTGAATATGTCATATAATTCACCTTTAATAAATAAACCAAATAAATTACTTTTATTATTGCTTTTGTTATCTAGATAGCTCTATTAGGCATTTAGGTGAACACATGGATAAAGCTACTGTATGTATTACCGAAGTCTGTATGGCATGTTTTTTTTTTTTCATGCAATCCGAAGTCTATATATTTTAATGGCCATATTCGAAATAACCGAAGTATAATCGAAGTAAAGCTCACGGCCACAGCCAGAATAACTGAAGCATAACCGAAGTAATTTCGCAGTACTACTTAGTATATGATACAGCATACCCTTATCTTACTAGTTTAACTAAACCTAAGTAGAGTATAAAATATTTACTGGATATGCGAGGGTTTAACTGGATATGAAATTTATTGAATACTGAATTTACTGTATTTTTTGCATTTACTGAATTCTGAAATATATTGCATTTTTCAAAAATAAACACCATCGCAATATCCATCTCAAAATCGAGCATTCTTCATAAAAAATAATATCATCATATTTTTCACCAAAAATATATTCATAAAAATTATATTGTATTTTTCATAAAAAAGTGTATTTATCACAAATATGCTGTACTTTTCATAAAAATATGTTTATCACAAGTATATTGTATTTTTCATAAAAAATACATTTGCTCGAATTTACTGTATTTTTCTTCAAAAATAATTTCTTTGCAAATCCATTTGAAATTACACTAAATACCAGAAATTTCAATTCTTTGATTATAAATCTTTTCGTATAACATTGTCTAAGCTATTATAGGTACTTGAATAATTTCTCTAAAATAAGCTTTGTGTGTGTGTCTGTGTATTTCTCGAAAAAATTCGTTTTTGGCATAAAAATATCTGCAATGAAATAACGATACTTATTTTGTAGCAAAAATCCTTAAATCATTGATTTATCAACAATATTATTTTTGCAGAATATCACGAAGATAATTCGGTCTATAAAATATTTAAACAATAAATCTTGACTTAAACCACAAATAATCATTTAAAGAAATAATATTAAACAAACATGTAAAATTATTAAAATTCAAACTTTTGAAAGTTAAATTATCAAATGGCTTAATTAATCTATTTTCCCTTTAAATTTTGGTTCTGTCTCTTTTATCTCAGACGTCCTAACATCGTTCATATAATTATAAGAAGAATACTATATATTCATATACTTCAATTTATTTTATTATTAAGTTTTTAATGGAATTCTTTTTAATTGTCCATAAAATGTCCAATAAATATTGTCTAAAATAAATAATTATGTCTCTTAATATCAAATTAAACCCAATTAATAAATTTTAGACTTAATTTTGATATCCTTATAACTTACTTAGGTCCTTAAAATATTTAATTATCAAAATGAACTCAAATTAATTCACTAATTAGGCTATTGGACTAAATTGAAAAGCTAAAATAAGTTTAGGAGCCAATTACCTTACAAAAATAGGACAGAGGGACTTTTTTGCAAACACAAAGAAAGCTCAGGGGCCAAAATGGAAGGCGCCTGAAATGCAAGGCTCTGCTGCGTAGTTTTCCCAAAACGCAGAGAATTCCTGTGTTTTACTTGTCTTTTTCGCCCAACGAGCCTAGAAACGGGTCGCACGATCCGTTCAGGTTTTTTGTTGGTTCTCTCGTTTCCGGTGACAAAACTTGGCAAATGAGGTATTGATCTCTTTTTCGTGAAGTTGCCGATCGATTGGTGGTCTTAAACTGGAAGGACGGTGACTGGAGAAGGAGAAAACTGGAGTTAAAGGTGATAGGTTGATATTATCGGTTTTGAGGTTGACTTGATCAAAAAATGAGTTTTTAGCGACCTTCTGAGACGTTTCTTACGTCAAAATTGATCACTAGAATCCCAAAAGTGGTTTTATGATGTTATTTTTCGAAAACAGTCGACGTATGAAAAGTTGGTAATAAAAATATTATTTTGCTTAGTTTTAAGCTCCAAAAATGGCAACCATTGCCTCTCTTTTGTAGCCACAATCAATTCATTTTCTGTTTATCTTCTATAATTCTTCACTATTAATTTTGTCTGCCATTCATCAAATAATGTACCAAAAGTCTTCCCTTCTCATTGTTTGTTTTCTTATTTTTCTGCCATTTTACATAGTTTGTTTGTCATTTGCTAATAATTTCTGTCAATCTCCTTTCAATTTTGTCCATTAATTATTCTGTAAATGATTTGTGAATTTACATTTTATTTCACTTGAATTTCATTACATTTCAATTTCATTTATGTTGGTTTTCATTTGTTTATAATGGGTTTATTATTGTATACGGGCTTATTACGTTTTTACTAGATGTTTATAGGTTTAATCTTTGATTACAATGGTTTATTTTCCATGTTACTTATTGTTGATAAAATTTACGGACTACTATTAATATACACAATTTAAACTTAACCTAAAAATATTTGTGACTTTTCTTATTTATACAATCTGCAAAAATTACAAATTTGGGCTATGACACAAGTAATACAAGTCTCACATTGTTTGGATATTAGGAATCTAGTGCAAGATGGATGTGGGTTTTGATGCTATTTGGCTGCTATTTTGCTGTGTTTTTGAGGTTGTTTGGGTGCTACTTACTTTTTGATTTTAAGATTTTGGTGTATTGAAAATCATTTGAGCATATTTTGAACATAATTTTAACATGTTTTGAACTTGTTTTGATAGAAAAACAATCAAGCTAAGGTGTCAAAAGACTAAAAGTTTTAACAAAGGGAGAACACAAAATATCATGAAAAGATTCTTTTATCGTCGTCCTTGGAACTATATGCAAGATAAATATATGGAAGACAAAGTTTGGTTTATTTTCAGTGGTTTTGAATTTGGTACTTTTTATGCTTGTGTTTTGATTTTATGGTTTTATGTTTGACTACTGCAATTTAAATACATTTTTATACTTGTATTTCTTTTTTTTTTGTTCTAGTAGCAGATATTGAACATCTAATGAACAATTGTTGAATATTATAATAGAAACATGCATTGGACATGCATTGAATAATTATTGAACAATTTTTGCTGCCGAAATGGCTACTGTTTTGTTGTGTTTTTCAAATTTCAAATTTATATTGATCTTTTTAGTCCATGCTGATTTTATGTTGGTCCTAGTGCATGCTATTCGTAAAAAGTTATGTTTTTAACATGAATTGAACACTGTTTGAACTTGTTTCAATCAAACAGCATAAAAATGCAATAGCTTATATAAGTCAGATTTTTCTTTATTAACTTCTTCTCCTTCAAGTACATAAATTTCCTTTTCAAGATATGCAAATCGTTGTAGGCAATGGATTGTTGATTCAAAAGCAGTGGAGTAGACATAACTGATGAAGCATTAGGCAATTCATTTTCGAAATCGAAAGCAAGTCGAATTGTTTATATGTGACTTAAGTGTGTTCAAGATAATGCTGCTGATAGACCAACAACGACAACCATTGTTGCTATGTTAAGTGGTGAAAAAGCTTAGCTTCCTTAGCCAAAACAACCTCCTAGAATTGCTTTTCAGAATGTGTCAACAACTCTACTTTGTATATTAATTATTTTTCTGAATCAATGATCAAGCCGTAATAAATTAGATTGACAAGAAACAAAATTCTATAGTTTGTAAAAGAGATCAGTGTTTAGCAATATTTGCTATGTTCTTGGAATACATTTTGGAGCTTTAATTTTGTAAGGGTATGTACGAGTAATTATGTTTTAAATTGTTTAGATTTGATGAATTAAAATTCTACCGAGCTCTTAACGAGCTTTCGAGTAGAGAATTATTGAGCAGAGCACTATCAAGCTTACAAGTCGAGTTTGAACAGCTCGAAACTTTAATGAACCAAGTTAAAGCTCGTCAAATAAACGAGCAGAGCTCGAGCAGATCAATGTTCATGGTGGCTAAAATTTAGGCACCTTTTGCATTAGTTGTGTGCCCAAAAGCACCTATTTTTGACACATTGATTGAAATATTTTTATTCGAAATCAGCAAGCAAAGGTATATTACGCCTCATTTTTCAAAATGGTGGGGTAGTTGGAGGTTTTGTGGTAACTCCATATCTGAGAGTTCTAAACGAGGAAGATTAAACAATGAATGATATTTTAGGTATTCATAGCAAAGAGCTGCCCATAAATTTTGGCTCCCATTAATTTCAACTATGTTTATTTGTTTGGGTTTCATCAATTGTTGTTAAGCATTACTAAGGGCACAATTTATTCATCTTACGTACAAGATGTTGTACAATTGACCACTTGATGAAATTATTGAACTCTTTTTTTTTTTTTGAAAAAAAATAAATAAATAAACATGCATATTTATCATTACAGAACAAATAACATCACATCAAAAAACGAAATTTATTCATTGCTAGAAGACAACATAGGCATTCATTGCTAGAAAGCAACATAGGCAGGGAGGGATGCAGCACAAATGGTGAATATGTTGAACCAATGGCCATATTTGACCAAGTTTGAATTTAAGCCTCACCCATCTGTGTGTACATAAGTTTAATGACTAAGGTAAAAAAAAAAGCAACATAGGCATCATCTGGAAAAACAACAATAACAACACATTGAGGAAAGACATTATTCATTGTCCTCACCATTAATTATTCAAAGACATGAACTGAAAAAGATAATAACCAAACATTTCATGACAAATAAAGTTAACATTACAAAAACAAATCGTTAATGTGCTCAAACTGAATTTAAAAATTAAAAACACACCAACAGGAAGCTTTCCTTTATCTTTGCACCCAACTCAAACATAGGAAGCACTCCCCTCGGAACTCTGACATTTTACTCTCATCCTTTTTTATATTAACGAGGGGTTTCAATTTTTCCACTCTCCAAATTTTAATTTAACCTAGTTTATTTTCTCAAAAATCTTTTTTTTAAACTTTACTTGGTTTTGCTCAATTTTTCCCTTCCAATTTTCAATGTTGTCCACGCTTTTTTGTTAAATCCGTGCATAGTTTTATTCTTTGTACCCAATTTTCAGGCTTCTTACACCCTCTTTTCCTGCGTCCCTTCTTATGACCGAAACAACACTTGCAAAGGAGTACGAAGAACATGGTCGTGTGTGCGCAAAGTCCATTCATAAAAGCTGAATTCAAGTGAGTAACCAAATCCCAGAAAGGCAGGGTGAGGTTAGCTAGTGTTTTAAAATTTCAATTATCCAATCATCATTTACAAGACCAAAACAACCATTTCTCTAATTCTTAGAAGAGCACAACAACAGAACAGATGTTAAATGATGGACATTAGAGAAACTTACAACACAATGGACTGACTGATGCTACGGCATTGTCCAAATCCATGCTAAGCCTTGTTTACACGAATTTGTTGGCCCTCCAGAAGCTGCAGATGAGAATTTGTGATATCAGAACAAAAGTAGTTTGATTTGATGCAAGGGAAAGCAGCAATTGGTGACTTACAGAATTGTTAAAAGAAGAAATGGCAGCTTCAACATCCTCATCTGACGAGAATGTAACAAATCCATAACCACTCGATTTAGAGGTTCCTGGAAGTCTTGAAACCTTTGCACTAAGAACCTTCCCCTTCTCAGAAAAAAACCTTTTCAGGGTTTCTGAGGTCACTGTTTTAGCAATATTTCCCACATAAACTTTGTAGGGACTGTCGACAAATTGTGATTCCTCCGCTTGCAGCAAAGACAAATCCACTTGCGCCAACAGTTTCTCTGTTATATTTACTTTAATCTTGCGTCCTCCTATTTCCTGCAGTGAAAACCAAAGTATATAACTTATTCTCAAACTTAAAAAACCCTTGTCTTGTCTATAAATCTCTAATCTCTTACAGTGCCATTTAGTTTCTCAACCGCAGCATTTGCATCCTCAACACTTGCCATTGTAACAAACGCAAATCGCCGACTCCTTCCAGAGTATTTATCATACATCACCTACAGAAAACGACATTATATTTATGGTCCCTTTAAAACAAATGAATTTCACAAATTTTTGGATTCAAATTTTGAATTAGTCATTGAATTCATTTGCAAATGAATTTCTTTAGCAATTCATTTACAATTACAAATGAATTCTAAAATCGTAGCTCTAAAACATTTTCTGAATTCTGTAATCCCTCCCTTTCATTCACAAATTAGCAAGAAATTCGAGATCAATAATGACGCAAACCGCGTCAAAGAAGAGTATACTGACACCAGATAACGTAAATTATGACTATTAGTAATAAAAACCATCAAACTTCAGAACCACACTCAAAATTCTTATATACGTTTGTTTCATATAATTATGAAATACCTCAGCTTTTTCAACAGCACCATGTTCTTCAACTATCTTTTGAAGCTCGTCGTTGTTCACAGTCCTAGGAATGTTACCGATGTACAGCCTCCTAGCTGCCTCCGATGAAGGGTCCGGTGGAGCCACAGTCGCAGTTTCCGCCTCTACAGCAAAAACCCTTTTGGGGACTCTGGATTTTAAAATTAAGTCCAAATGTCTGAGTTTGTGGAAATGATTTTGGCCGACGATTGGGAATGTGGGTCTTGATGACTTTATTGAAAAAGGGAGTTTTGCGGTCCCCTGTAATGGTGATGCTAGAGATGAGATTGATGTTGCCATCTCTTTTCTGTTTGGGTTTTGTCTAACAAATGGGAGGAGGAAGGAGGGTTTTTATTTTGATGATAGCAGAACGATGAGGTTTATCCTGTTATCCGATCCACACTGCTCGCTCGTGCTTAAACTTAGTTTGAGCGCATGGGTACACTTGTAATTTCACTAAGAGCAAGGCTACAATCGAGAAATACAGAAACACGTTAACGTTAAACTTAGTTTGAGCGCATGGTGTTTCTGTATATCTCGAATTTGAGAAGGGAGAGATGTAGCCTTGCTCTTAGTGAAATTACAAGTGTACCCATGAACGTGTTTCTGTATATCTCAAATTCGAGAGGCGAGAGGAAAAGAATTATTCTTTTCACTAATTATACTACTCTCTCCGTTCATAAAAAATAGTAAAGATTTCTTTATATACTGTCACAGTTCTACACTTTTATTCCAAAATACTCCTCTCCAACAAATTATTATTAGGGCTGTTCAAAATAATTTGATCCGAAAAATAGGACATCCGATTTTTAGAGTTTCGGATATTTCGGATTGGATATTCGAAAATTTTCGGATCGTATACAAATAACAAATTTTAGAGTTTCGGATATCCGATCCAATCCGATTTTTAATAAAAAAAATAAAAAAAAATAAAAATTTCCGGATAATTTGGATCAGATATCCGATTTTTAATTAAAAAAATAAAAAATAATTCAAATCGAATATCCGATCCGAATTATCCTGATATCCAAAATTTCGGATATCCGATTTTTTTCGAATTGAATTCGGATCAGTATTTTCCCGATCTGATTTTTCGGATATCCGAAATTTTGGATCGGATTATCGGTTTGAACACTTATAATTATTATACTACAATTTAAAATTACTCTACCAAAAAGTAATGATTTGACAACGTCCACTTTTTCAATAAAATATTACATAAATGTACTATCAAGTACACCTTACTTTTTCCCACTTTCTCTTTCTCATTTTTTTGCCACATTATCTTTCTTCTTACTAACTTATAAGGGTATTTAAATAAAGAATAATGCTTTTCCTCTCGCCTCTCGAATTCGAGATATACAGAAACACGTTAACGTGATTTAAAACACGTTAACGTGTTTCTGTATATCTCGAATTCGAGAGGCGAGAGATGTAGCCTTGCTCTTAAATAAAACTGTCAAATCGTGAAATTCGGTTAATTGGAGAAAAAATTTCGTTAAAAAATATTTCCATTTGTTAATTCGGACGATATTTTTTAAAATTCGTTAATTCGTCAAATTTTCATTAAAAAAAATTTCCCCGAATTAACTTATTAAACGTTTAACACCAAAATTAATTTAGGAGCCTCTTTTTTCCTCTTTTTCTACCATTTTATTCTCTCTTCCGCCGCTCACAATGTTTTATCCATTTTCTCCATTGCTTCCTAGTTTTTCTCCCTCTCGATGAAATTTTGTGGATTAATTTTTGCAACAATTTTACTGCATTTTTATAAAATTTCATTAATTCGTTAAATAAGAAGATTATTCATTAAATTGGTAAATTTGAGCATTCGTAAGAATTAATTAATTCGTTAAATCAACTAGAAATTTTTTTTTATTCGGTAATTTAAAGGAATTATCCAAATATTTAAATGAAAATGGGAATAATTTGCTTTGAAAAATGTGGTCACTATTTGTTGTACCAGTGGTTAAATTTTCATGTGGTTATGTCATTCGGCCACTAAAATTGAAAAGCAGCTGTTTTTCTTACTTGTGGACAGTTTTTCGAAAATGTGGCCACTATTTTTACACTTGTGGTCGGTTTTTTAAAAAGATGAATATTTTGTTTTGAAAAATGTGGCCACTGTTTTTCATACTTGTGGCCAATTTTTGGAAAACTTGGCCACAGCTTTTAATTTGTGGCTAGTTTTTTGAAAAACGTGAATACAATGTATCGGAAAATGTGGCCGCCACTTTTCATAATTGTGGCTAGTTTTTCAAAAACTTAGCCACAATTTTTACACTTGTGGCCAGTTTTTGAAAAACTTGGCCATAAATTTTGCATTTGTGGCCAGTTTTTTGAAAAACAGAAATATAATGTTTCGGAAAATGTGGCCACTGCTTTTTAACTTATGGCGAGGTTTTCCAAAAATTAGTAGATGAAGTTCAATTATTCTAAATCATGATCATTTGATTAAGCAGTAACACATAGCTAACCTCATAATTTTAATGAATTGTCCAAGTATTTGATTGAAAATTAGTCAAACTTATGCTTGTGAATAGAATTGTTAAGGAATTAGTAGGTAAAACAATAGTTGAAGTTCAATTATCATGATCATGAATTTAGGTACCCACACATGATTAAACTTGCAATTTCAATAAATTATCCAAATATTGGAATGAAAATTAGCCAAACTTATGATTGTGAATGGAATTGTTAAGGAATTAGTAGGTAAAATACTAGTTAAAGTTCAATTATCATTAGTCGAAGTCATGCGATTAGGTGCGCACACGTGACTAAACTTGCAGTTTCAATAAATTGTCCAAGTATTTGATTGAAAATTGGCCAAACTTATGATTGTAAATGGAAGTTAAGGAATTTGTAGGTAAAACACTAGTCGAAGTTCAATTATCATTAGTCGGGGTTATGCAATTAGGTGCCCACATATGATTAAACTTGCAATTTCAATGAATTATCCAAATATTTAAATGAAAATTAGCCAAACTTATGATTGTGAATGGAATTGTTAAGGAATTAGTAGGTAAAACACTAGTTGAAGTTCAATTATCATTAGTCGGGGTCATGCGATTAGGCGGCCACACGTGACTAAACTTGCAATTTCAATTAATTGTCCAAGTATTTGATTGAAAATTAGCCAAACTTATTATTGTGAATGGAATTGCTAAGGAATTAGTAGGTAAAACACTAGTTAAAGTTCAATTATCGTTAGTCGGGGTCATGCGATTAGGTGTCCATACGTGATTAAACTTGTGATTTCAATTAATTATCCAAATATTTGAATGAAAATTAGCCAAACTTATGATTGTGAATAGAATTGTTAAAGAATTAGTAGATAAAAAACACTAGTTGAAGTTAAAATAACATAAGTCACAGTCATGTGATTAGGTGTAAAAAACTGTGGATTACTTTTGTAATATGTGGGCAACTTTGCTGAAAATAGTTGGACAACTTCCTAATACGTGGCCATTTTTGTGGAAAAAGTGGCCACAACTTGCAAAACTTGTGGCCAACTTTTCTGCATACTTTACATAAATGTAAAAAGAGTGGACTACTTTTGTAATATGTGGCTAGTTTTTAGAAAATGTGGCTATAACTTTTTACACTTGTGGCCAGATTTTAGAATATTTACCATTGTCTGCTATAATTGTTAGCAAGTTTAATTACTTGTGGTGTAACACCCCTTAACCCGACTAGATACTAGTCGAGCAAAGAGTGTCACAACTGATATTTTCTGGTATGCAGAACATTACCTGAGAATTTTTTTTTTCTTTATGCTGTTGTCTTGTAACGTCCCTTATAGATTTACCGCGGTAAGTCTATAGGAGTGCTACAACGGTCTCTTATTTCTATATTATCGGTATTTATTGAATTTATTATTTAAAAGGGGTTCATTTATTTTATGCTAAGATTAAATATTTTTCAGTTCAATAATCCAAATTAAAAATTTCCGAGATGTCCAAAACAAACAATTATAAAACATACCAAAATAACACACTTAGTTCGAAAGTTCTTTAATTAGTACATGCCGATTTCTAATAAGATAAAAGATTTTTACCCCAACGGATAAAAATTCTGATACTGGTTGGCGACTGGCGGGAAAACTAGTTTTGCGACCTCGGTTCTTCTTCAATACCTACGAGTTACAAATAATAACTCGCTGAGCAATTTCGCTCAGTGGATACTTTAACTATGAAAATAGAAGTAATAATAATATTTACATGCACATAAAAATTTAAGAAAAATAAATAATCATTTAATGAAATAGGGGTAATAAATATTAAAATCATTCAAAATAAATCATAAGCAATCCACATTTAATTTAATTCAATTTCATTTTTCGAGTGGCTCTACTAAGAATTAGGTGAACACCGGGATAAAGCTACTGTATTTATTTTTATAGACTCAAATAACTCTAGGCTGTAGCCGGAGTATCTTATTTTTTAATCGAAACAAAATTTCATTTCTAACGGCCGTATTCAATCATTCAAAGTCTATTTTTCTCGCAGTCGTAACTGGAGTGCCCAAAATGCTAAATTGGTTGTTCGCAGTACTGCTCAGTATATGATGCATCATACCCTTATCTCACTAGTTCAACTAATCTAAGTAGAGCAAAATAATTATTTCCAAAGCACATTCTCAATTCATTCCAAATCACAAATTCATCACATAACAATATTTTTTTCAAAATCACAATTTAATTCACAAATAGTATTTTTCTCAAAATCCCAATTTAATTCATAATCAATATTTTGTCAAAATCACAATTTAAATCACAAATAATATTTTTCATAAAATTTCATAAATCTCATCGCAATAGCATTTATTTTTAAAATTCATAATAAATCAATAGGAAATTTATAAGCTTGCAATAAAGTAATTTACCGGTATTTTTATAGTTAAAGCATCAAACCTTATTTTTGCGGTCTCCTTACTCCGCAATCCCTTTTTGTTTCAAATCTTCCTCTTTCTTTTCGGACGGACCTAACGTCATATTTATATACAAATTTTTGTAAGATTTAAGTCTAAATATTTTTCTCTAAATATTCCTTT
>CATIWJ010073127.1:0-12053 GCA_949640765.1 Croton laevigatus | reverse complement strand
AAACATTCTCACAGTTACGTGTCGTAATTGAAACTTTTTTTAATTAATGGGTTTTAGATTTTTCAGCTGCATCATCATCAAGGTTTTACACGTTTGTATGGCTAACCAACAATATCTTGCCACGCGTCCTCTCTCTTTTTTCGCCGGGAAACTACATTTGCAATGCAGCACCATTACCATACACAAAAAGTACACTCCCTTTCGGCACCCTCTTATTGCAGAATCTCATTTTCACTAAAATAAATATTATCCTATTACCAGTTCAAAAGGGCAAAAAAAAAGATTAGTTATTTTAACAAGCATTGACAGCATCTATTTAAATACAACATTGTGCTACGTGTTGTCTAATAATAAGGATGACGGATGGATGGCTTTTAAGCGAACAGGGAGCTTTAATTCGCTCTTTTTTCTTCAATGCATTTTTATAGATAGGTATATTGCATTTAATGGAATGTTTTTATAAAAGTAATATTTTTTTTTTCATTTTATTTATATGGGCACAATCTTTTTCATAACAAAATAAAAAATTTAGTTAAATTATTTTAATTTATCAATTTATTTCAAGTATACCATATAATTAAAAAAGTAATATTATTTATTGCTATTAATAATTATTTATCATAAAATCAAACTAGTCTTTTGACTTTGATTTTACAATTAAAATTGTTATCTAAGGTAAATTTATTTATATATTGAATAAAAACGTTGCCTATATAAAAAACAGTGAGTGTTATTTAATTTTTTTTTTCCATAGTGTATAAAAAATGCCAAAAAGCCACACATAAAAATAGGCATAGAGTTAAAAAAAATAGAAAATATTATGTTTATCGTGTTTGAAGGATTCTCCCGACAACCTCTGATGCCTCCAGCAGAGGAGGATCCTTCGACCAAGAAGTTAAGAATCACGAGGATGATTCCGTTGGTCTTGAATCAGGAGGTACTATCTCTTATAGGTATTTCCTATTGAAAGATCAGAGTGTGGATAATAATGCGGAATTAGATGTGATGGATACTGTTGTAATGGATAATGGTACTGAACTAGCGGCAGATCATGGAATTTATGATATGCGGGATAATGATAAGGTAACTAAGGTTGAAGCGCCTGTTGTCAGTATTACTGATTCTGACGTGACAGTAGATTTTGCATGTGATATCCCTAAAATAACCCTTTCTAATTAGGCAAAATCACTTATTGAAAAACCTCGGAAGCATGCTATCGTGGTGAGATTGTTAGGAAGGTCTATGGGCTATAAGATGTTCTTAAAGTAGAATCCAATCTTTATGGCAGCTAGTTTGAGGATATAAGGTCATTGACCTAATAAACCATTTTTCTTGATTAAATTTGATGGGAAATCAGACAAGGATAAAGTGATTTTCAATTGCCCGTGGCTTATACTGGTCACTATTTGGTTGTTTAACCATGGAGTCCTCAGTTTAAGACCTTTGATGCAAACCCTTCATCTTTAGTTGTTTGGATTCGTATTTCAAGAATAAATGTTCATCTTTATGATAAGCAACACTTATGGCGTATTGCGAGACGAGACGTATTGGGAAGCCAATTCACATATATTACAATACTATAGAGGCCCCACGTGGCAGGTTTGCTAGAATTGCAATTCAGGTGGATTTGACAAAACCAATGATTTCTATGTTTGAGCTGGAGGAATTGGTTCAAAAAGCTATGTATGAGAGTTTGCCACTTATTTGTTTTTAGTGTGGTAAAGTCGAACATCTTAAGGACCATTGTTCTATAGGAGCGCAAGGGCAATATAGGAGCGCAAGGGCAAACTTCTTCTGATATTCCAGCTGTTCCACAGCTTATACCTCTACAACTGACATAGCCAGTGAGAAGTGAGAAATGCTATTTCTCAATTGATTTGTGCATAAAATTTATAGAGATTTAAAAAAATTTTATAAATTTTTTTTTGTAATTTTTACTGTATTTTTATGAAATTTCGTTAAAAACGTTAAATTCGTTAAATAAGAAAATTATTTGTTAAATTGAAAAATTTATAAGAAATAATTAATTCGTTAAGTCATCTGAAAAAAAAATTTTATTAGGTGAAAATTTTTAAAAAAATTTTCCCATGAACACCCCCTGCTTTGACCCACAGGGACCGAGGAGGCGCAGTTCTGCAAGATGCCCAGGAAATGACATTCATAGAATCTAACTCAAATCAATGGATCAAAATTCTCACAGAGTGGCTAATATGGTGTTATTTATTTCATCTCAATAGATTTCCCTCTAGGTGCTTCAATATTTAGCTGTGATTTTTTTATTGAAGGTAGAATTTTCAATTTTGAAAGTTGAAACTTGAAAATTCTTGATGCTTAAAATACTTTTTTTGTTATTAACTTTGATTAACTCGAATTGTATTTTTAAAATGGTCAAATTGAGGAGTAATTTAAATTATAGACTAAGGCAACTCGACGAAATTCAAGACTATTCCACCAACCGAAAAACTTGTCATGAAACCAAGAAAAGTTTTGTCTGAATATTTGGGTTCAACCATCAAACAAGTGATAGTGGCCCTTTTCTCATTGCTAGTCCAAAACTAGTTACTAGATAAATACAATTAATTTATATTTTATATTAAAAGTTTTAAATATGAAAATGTAATATGGAAATGGACTATATGTTAATGTTCAAACTCGTATTTATATATTACGAGACTTTCTTTTTTAATAAAATGTTAATCTTTTTAGCATTTTTTATCAAATTGCTACTTAAATAGTTTACCAATTTGATAATATGTATGAATGGATTAAATGAAATATTACCTTTGTTTTTTTTTTCATCAAACTTTGTTAAAATATTCTGTTTTGATTAACATTACAATCTGTTTATGTATTGTGTGTTATTACGTAAGCATAAAAAAATTGCTAGAACTACTTAAAAATAACTAATTTTACCAAAACACCTGACTTTCAAAACTACTTTGATAATAGCATATTGTAAATCTAACCTTTTTTTTTTTTTTTGTATTTTTCTTTTGTCTCTTATTTTCTTAATTGGTGATATCATATCACAAGTTAAAATTTATCATTTGACATTAAATTATTTTTACGCTCAAATTAATTGAAAACTTAAAATAAGAAAGTAAAGATCATTAGCTAAGTATGCTTGAATTTTTCTGCTTTTATCAAATTTGACATATGATATGGTTTTAAATCAAACTTAATACAGTATTTTTTTTTTCTCTAAAAGTACAAATGAAGGACATTGGATTTATGACGCAAAATGGAATGTTATGAATTGGATTAAAAACGTTTAGACTTCGTCAGAAATTTAATCAATGTCTTTTGATTATACGAAAAGATAAATAAGAACGATAAACGGTTTTAGGAGAAAGGTAAAAGCCAAATTCTTATTAAAATAATAAAATTAGAGTGAATAATCCCAAAACAACAAATAAAAGCCTATTTATAATGGTCAGCAACCTAATTTAAAAAATCTAACAAGAATAGAAATGTTAAAAAGGAAATTAGCAAAATTGTCCCTAAAATAACAAAAACCCAAAATTAACCCCTTAAATAGTTGATTTAGGCTCAAAGTTTTCAACTGGCCTATAGCCACCTATTGACTTTTCAAAGTTATCCGTCTCGTGAAATTTTTTCCGAAAAGCTATCATGGGCTTTGATCGGACACTGTATGCAAAAGTTACGCCATTTTTTTATAATGTCGCAAATCTTGTGACAGTCAAGATTTTTTATGAAATTCAGTGTTACCTGCTCCGCATCAATTTAGTTTTAATCAATTCAAATTCCTTTAAAAGGCTAACTGAATTGAATTGAATTGAATAGTGATTATTTTCTTTTGTTTAATTACATTGAATATATAAATCATATATAATATTTGCGGTTCAAAAGTCCCAAAATCTAAAACTATATATATATATATATTTTTATTTTTTTTTTCTAAAACGCTATATATCCTAAACAAAAAGTAGAAAATCAATAATTAATTGGGAATTCATTTAACGATAAAATATATGCTTAATCCAATCAAATCCCAAGTGGGGATTCCAAGAACTAGTTGATTAATAGTTTAATGACTATGATTAATATATAATTTTTTTTATTATATGATTAATAAAATCAAGTTGAAAAAACAATTGGGATTAACAAAATCTTTGTGGTCCTTTCATAAACTATTACTACTTTATATTGCAACTTGCTGAAGGGACATAATGAAATGCTTAATCATCGAACTCATTTATTTGGCTTCATCTATTATCCATAATTCTAAATAATTAATACGTCCACTTTTTTAATTTCTGATACACGTGTCCAAATATACCTTAGCCAACATAAGTTGTTGGCATGCCGAGCTGAGTCAGACACACATAGACGTGGCTGTACTTTTTTACTGACTATACCTTTTCCCATCGGTACACGTTTTTTCTTCATTTTAAAAGCAAAAAAGCAAAGCTTAGCCACTCGTTAATATAATTCAATCAGTTAACAATAAATTAATAATAATATTGTTTATTAATAAATTAATAAAATATTGTTTATTACTATATTTTAATACAAGCAAGGGACAAGAAACTATTCCATTAAAATATTTTCTATTCATTACATTCTTTAATTTGATTGTGTTCAAATGATAATGAGGTGATTCTTCGTTAAAAATAATGATAATAAAGTAATCTATCTATAAATTAGTGGTTGGAATCCAACAGAGTTGATAAACAATTTATTTCCATATCCAAACAGACAACGTTCAAATTTTTCAGAGAGCGTAAATTATATCTATATTTAAAAAACATATATAAAAATTAAAATGAAAGTTTATGTGAAAACATGCTATAATATGAATAAAGAATTAGCATATGGGTCATTTTGTGAAATTTTTAATTTTTCATTTACTTATATATCACTTTTAAAAAATTTTATCTTCTTATATATAACAAATAATTATTTATAATTAATATTTTATATTAATTATCATTTTAATTTTTTCAACGAATTTTAATTTTTTTCTTACAATTAAAATTAATAATAATAGGAATAATAAAATATATTAAATTTTTTAATAATATAAATTTATTATATTTATAATTTATACGATATAAAATTTATTAAAATTCTAATAAATTTTTTATTTAAAATACTTAAATTATAATATGGTTCCTTTCAAAAAAAAATTATAATATGGTTAAGTATAAGAATTCAAAAGATTGTACATAAACTTGGATATATTTGAATGTTCTTGTTAATTTATAATTAAAGAATAGAAAATTCTACCTATATATAAAATATAATTTCAATTTATATAAATAAAAACTAAGTTCATATTACATGAATATAATTGTATTATCCTGTCTAGTTCTGTTTATATTTCCTTATATTAATTAGGGAAGGCTTTTTCTCTTCCTTTTTTTTTTCCGAGGAATAAGGCTTTCTCTTTTGTTAAATAATATATCAAAATTGGATTTGTTGAAAAGTGAATTCCACATTAATAAAATATGTAAAAGGGTTATAATATTTCTCAAATAAAATCTAAATTATAATACTTATTATAATTTTGGCCATTGTTTGCCGGAAAATACTTAAATTATAATAAGCTCAAATAAAATACTTAAATTTTGGTCGTTGTTTGCCAGAAAATCGAAGAATGGAGGTGGCTGGAAAAGCTTTTCAGTTTTGAAGTGGTGACTGGTGTCGTTTGCGAGAGCGAGAGAGGGTTGATCCAATTTCCATTTGATCCTTCAAAGTAGTAAACTTACTCAAATTTTTTTTACCAAAAATCGTTAATTTTTAATAGAAGGTTGACAGAAGAGTAAAATCGTTAAATTTAATTAAAATAGAGAAAGAAAATCTTTTAATTCAAAAAACGCAAGAAGATAATAGTCAAATATAGCAAAACACATGGAGGAAATCGTAATTTCCTTTAATTTTTTTTTTTTTAAAATTTAAGAAACACGATAATTTTCAATTCAATAAGCATTTTTCAACTTTTGAAAAATAAAACATTAACACATTATCATCTAAATTAACAAATTGTTAAAAAAACACAGTAATTTAATTTATTTATATTTCATATTTAATTTTTATAATACTTATATATAAATTATTTATTGTCCCTCATAATTCTGGCGGGTTAGAATTGTTTGCGGAGCAATTTCTCCAGTTGACCGCATACAAATATTGAGGTTGTCAAAGAGAGGTATAGAATTCATTTATTGTGAAAAAACAAACAAAAAAGAAAGAAAGAAATAGAATTCATTTAGCTTTAAAAACTTCGATTGAAAAAATTATTTTCTCAAAAATATTTTTCAGAAAACAGAAATTAAATTAATGTTTATAGCTGTCAATTTAGATATTTTAAGGATTGGTCCCATCAAAATAGTCCCAAAACGAAATGTCTTTACTCAAAAGGGCCTAGTCCAAGCCAAGGGGGTCAATTTTCTATTACTATAATTTATTTTTTATTTTCATACAACTATATAAGTTAATTTCTTTTTCTTTTAAAATCTAAATATTATTCTGATTTACAAAACTAAATTTTGATGTTTAAACTAACTAAGGGATTTCAAAGAAAATACTAGTACCATTTTTGGCTAACAAATACTCCCTCTATTTTTAGAATTGGGATTGGGATGGATAATTAATACTGTATGAACTAGTTTTTGGTTTTTTTGGCCACGCGGTTTTTTTTTTATTCATTTTTTCTGAATTTTTTTGGTATATGTCTTTTTCAATTTTTGTTGGTTGTGAAATATATATATGAAATTATTAGTTAATGAATAGACAGTCTGTACATTATAAAGAGAGTGATAATTACATGGTTAATGGTTGAATAGTGCACGTACATTGATCAGACAATGACCGTATCGTCCGTATCGTCTTACTTGCTTATAACATAAATGTCTACGCAATGTCGTATAATAAGAAGGATCAACTATCTAACACACAAAACCAAGAAAATGCTATTCATATGTCATAAATGAAAATTCACATTTCCTACTTCTATTACAAATGTAGAAGGAAATTTGAATTAAATAGAAAATTACTGTAAGCATCCTCTGTATTTAGGATCCCTCAAAGGGTGTAATCGCTCAACGCTTGATCTGAAGGGAGGTCGTCCTTGCACCTCATAGAAAAGCTAAAAGGCAAATGGCAGTTTCATCCAAGTTAAGGGGGTTTGTTTGTTGAAAAAGTTGCTAAATGGCCTTTCTGTAAAAGCTGGACAAGCTCAGGGGTGAATTGGACAGTTTGCCATTGTTGAAAATACAAGAAGTCAATTATTACATCAGTTCTCCTAAGTTAGTTTTTTCTTTCAAAGTGTCATTGGATATACTCATTTTTATATAGTATTTATTTATTCGATATATTTGAATTTGTATGGAATTTATACAGTTTTTAAGTTTTTTTTTTAGAAAACAAGTATTAATAATAAGCTAAAGTCCAAAATATGCTCAAAATATCGTGACCTCCAACCCATTTAATTACTACCTCCGTATTTTATGGTTCTTTACATTTTTTTTTTTGGGTGTATTTTATGGTTCTTTACATTTCCATTTATAGTAAGTTTTGTAATTATTTAGTATTATTTTTTTATTGGTATTGGTGAAAAAGTAAGGTTTTAGAGGATTAGTAATTGTTTATTATTATTTCTGTCTTGGTATTGGTGAAAAGCTGATTTATGTTGGTATTGATGAAAAATAAATGTAAAGAATCATAAAATACGGAGGTAGTATCTAATTTAATTTATTTCTAATTTTATAAAAATTTAATAGGTATGATTTATTTAATTTTGACAAAATGAGAGGCACTTTGACTGATTCCTATTAACTCTATAATTTTTATTTTCGATTACGATGGTAGATATGATGTGGTTTCTTGATATGATCTGGTTTCTTCCATTTTTATCAGAAGTAAATTTCTTATATTTTATTTCTCTAAATCGAATTTAACATATATTTTCAAAGATATATGCTAAAAATTACTAGACATTGCAAATGATTAAAAAAATTAAATGTAATCAATAATAAAATAAACTCTATTAGATAAAAACATATAAGAAAAACTCAAATATTTTACAGAAAAAATTTAACAATTGAAAATTATTTTTCTGAAGAATTCAACATTTAAAAAAAAAAACCATCTGTTTCAGTTATTAAATTAACTTATCTTCTTCTTTTTTTTTTTTTTAACAGAGATTAAACTAACTTATCTTATCCTTAAAAAAAGCCTCATCTTTAACATAAAACAAAAACTAATAGAACAGCAAAACTTATTATGCTAATTAATAATTTTACCATGAGAAATGAAAGTTGTAATGATTTCATTGGTTGGAACTTTGACAAAGAAATATTCCATTGTCAAACAGTGTGAAAATAACATACAGTTGTTTATTTATAGATAAATTGAGTAATTTTAATTAGAAATTATCTTTAATTTAATCCACATTTAATTGATCTGTATTTATCTTTAATTATTATAGCTCATCAATGCCTTCTATTTTCCCGTCAAAATCAAGCAAAACTCCTCCTGTTTTCTCTTTTTATATTCCCAAACCAAAATTAAAATCCGGTACGGACAAAGCTTCTCCTCTTCAATTGGTATACGCGTCTCTCTACAAATACCCATTTCTTCCCCTTTCGCCATCTCTCTCCTTCCCACCTTTTCTTTTCTCTCCCTAAATCCCTCTTACAGTTTTCTAGTATCTTCAATGGGTGCCAACATATCTTCAATATTTATTGATTCTTTGTCTTCTCAATCGAGAGCGGTGTATCCGAATCTTGGGGATTTGCCTGAAGACTGTGTTGCTCCGATTCTTGCTTATTTAGACCCGCCGGAGATTTGTAAACTTGCGAAATTGAACAGAGCATTTCGTGGCGCTTCTTGGGCTGATTTTGTTTGGGAGTCCAAATTACCTGTGAATTATGTTCGTGTAATTGAAAGGGTTTTTGGTAGTGGTGATTCCTCAAGGAGGAAGCTGAGTAAAAGAGAGATTTTTACCCGCTTGTGTAGAGCTAATACCTTCGATGGTGACACCAAGGTAGGGTTTTCTTGCTTTTTTATCTGTTTGGATGGTGGGAAAGTGAAGGATTTTAGACCTTGATGATAATGAAACTGAGAGATTTAGAACTTGGAATTTTAAAAGCTAATTTTAATAGGATTTAGTTATAAAATTCATACTTTAGTGAATTTCTGTAGCTTTTTTGTTTGGTTAACAAGAAAATTCTTGGAAAGGGAAGTGATAGAAAAGCTTGATATTTAAGAGTCACACCTCAAGGACCAAAAGTATCTTTAAGTTATAGGGTTGGAGGGTCTAATTCCATAATAAAGCTTACAGTGCCTTATATTTTGTTCATGTGAAAGTTGATAGATGTCACTCTTGGTTTAAATTTGAAGTTTCAATTAATTAAAATGAAGGCTTAATAATACTTGATTAAAAAAAAAAGAAAAAAAGGACAAATTTTGGGCATTAAAGATTCTGAGATTTAGATTTGTTTAATGTTTACGTTTTCTTTCTTTTTTTTCACTAATTGGTTTGTTAATTATACTAATTGGTTTATTAATTTGGGATTGTGCAGAAAGTATGGCTAGATAAGATTAGTGGTGATGTTTGCTTATCAGTTGGTTCAAAAGGATTAGCCATAACTGGGATCGATGATAGAAGATACTGGAATCATATCCCATCTGAGGAATCTAGGTGAGTCTCAAAAAACATTCTTGTACTTGGTTTGGGAAAGTGAATTTGAAAGATTCTTAGTTTAACAAGCATTTCTTAGATTGGCTGATCAAGTTCCAAGTTGATCGCGGCAAGTTTCTTGTCGAACCTTCGAAGTAGGTTTCTTTTTTATCTTTCTTTTATTTTCATGATGTATGAATGCTATGAATCTTGGTTTCCAGTGCATAGTGTCTGAAGAAAATTCAGAGGGTTTTAGTATTTAGCTCTTGATGTTGAAAACTTTGGTGGGATCATAACGAAAAACTTGTAATAGGAAGAATTCATGAGGTTTTAGTACGTTTTTCTTGATAAACTTCTTTGGATTGTAACGAGGAACTTGAAATTGTTTATTTACCTACTAGCTTAGCTATTTGTTAATGTGGATGTCGTTTGGTGGATTGATTGATGAAAATTGGAATCCATTTCAAATTCTATATGTTCATGCCTATTAGGAAAGAAAATTTAGAACTGGAACTGATCTAGATTCCCTTTTCATTGCTTGTAGATTCCACTCCATTGCATACCTTCAACAAATCTGGTGGTTCGAGGTTGATGGACAATTTGAGTTCCCATTCCCAGCAGGAACTTACAGCCTATTCTTCAGACTACAATTAGGCCAACCTACAAAAAGATTTGGCCGGCGCCTCTGTAACACAGAGCATGTTCATGGTTGGGATAAAAAACCAGTGCAGTTTCAGCTATGGACGGGTGATGGTCAGTATGCATCTTCCCAGTGTTTTTTAAATGATGCCGGCAAATGGAATCTGTATCATGTTGGGGATTTTGTCGTTGACAGCACAAATTTATCGATGAATATCAAGTTCTCTATGACCCAAATCGATTGCACACACACAAAAGGCGGTCTGTGTTTGGATTCTGTTGTAGTATACCCATGTAAATCAAAATAAAGAAGGTTAAAAGCATATTTTTTGGTCTGCATTATAACCTTGTAGAAAGGAAGCATATTTCTATAAAATTAGTGAGTTTTAGAACATCCTTGTAAGAGTAGTGTCATCTCTACTTCCTACATCTAAGGCCTTAATTGCATGAGTTGTATTTTTAGGCAATTTGTGTATATTGCCAAATTTTTGTTGTTTGATAAGCTTTGTATCTCTCGTATTGTTCTCTTTAATGAAAAGAGCTATTCTTGTACAGAACTTGATCAAGTTACCCCATTTGGGCAGAAAGAAACTTTTTTTTGGTGAGATTTATAGCTCATTTCCATGTTCTTGTTTATGTGCTCAAAGACGCCTTTTTGGGTGGGATTTATAGCTCATTTCCATTTTCTTGTTGAGATTTCTAGTTTTCATAACCGGTCACAGGGATTTCTTTGTTTTGCTTCCCAGCGCTGCGTTTTTTTTAAAGCAAATGAAGCTGAATTAACCGAATTGATCGAACCAAAAAAAATATCTGAGGAGAGGGAAAGAAATATCAAAGAAATGGGATTTGTAATTATGTAAATGTTGGTATTATTAGGATTACCAATTTGTGGTGGCAAGAAAAAAAAACAAGGAATTTGCTGTATCCAACAAATTGAGTGAGTGTAAGGACAGCCTGCAGTTCCGTCAACCTTTTTTTGCATTCTGGTGAGGTGAGATATGGTACTCTTTTGTATTTTTCCTGCAACATATTTTTTATGGGTGTGTTGGGAGGCTGGACGGTCCTTAGCTTTTCTATTTCAATCGAGGTACTTATTAAAAAAATCAAGAAAATTTCTGTAATTAACTAATGATGTCATCTCTTTAATTTATTATAGAAAAAGTCCAGCCATAAAAAATGGAAGGCGGTTCATGAGACTTGCGATCATTTTGGAAAAAAAAAAGAGTTTCTCTATGTATTATTTATTTCTATATTTTTTTCCTATCTTTTTTTTTGACAAAAAATTTTCTGTTTTATATTTTTATTGATAAAAATGTCATTCTGTTTATTTTTTCTGTTAAAATTGGACAAAATCTAATTTTTTCTATTAAAATAATTGGTCAAAATCTAATTTTTTACGGGTCTTTTCGAAAACGATGAATAAATGGACTGATTTGGAATTTTACCTTCTTCTTCAACATTCTTCTCCAATTTCATTGCATTATTCACCGTTAACTTCAAATCGACTTTCCAGCGTTCCTGGTGGTCGGATGCTAGATCCAAAGGCACCAGTCGACTCTTCTAGAGGAGAGCTTTCAATTGAGGTAGGCCTTGTTGCCTGAAAATGCCAGTTCAGGCGACCGAAGAGAGAGAAGGCGAGATTCATCGCACTATTCACCGTTAACTTCAAATCAACTTTCCGGCGTTCCTGGTGGTCGGATGCTGGATCCAAAGGCATCGGCCGACTCTTCTCGATGAGAGCTTTCAATTGACATAGGGCTTGTCGCCT
>CATIWJ010073123.1:0-16539 GCA_949640765.1 Croton laevigatus | reverse complement strand
AAAAGTCAATGACTTTTATAGACAATGACTTTTAATGACTTTTTAGCTAAAAATACATATAAAAGAGTGAACAAATTCTCTCATGGTTTTACACAATACTTTTATAGACTTTCATAGACTTTTACACAATCAATCTTCGACCGATGATTAAGTCACCAGAGTTGCTTCTATTTTATCGAATTAGTAATTCCATCATTTCTTCATCTCAAATGGTGCTACTACTATCCAGTATCGACTCACGCCACTGATAAAGAGATATTACTAATGAAAAGATATTTTTATTATTTTAATATATAATGTGTAGTTTTTATTTTAATTCATACAATTTATATACTATTTTAAGAATTAATTATTTTTATTAAATAAGATATAAATTTTATTTTATATTTTTTTTTTTTTTGATGATTTTGTAGTTGATACTGTCTATCATAATTTCTTTATTAATAAATTGAACAAAGTTTTATTTTTTGATAAATAATTATTGTTGAAATATGTTTTTATTAAAAAATTATAATCCATAAAAGTAAAATCTTTTAAAATCCATCAATGTCCATAAAAGTCTTTAAAAAAAAAGTCTTTAAAAATTTATCAACGTCTATGAAAGTCTTTAAAAGTCTTTAAAACTCTATAAAAGTCTTTCAAAAATTAAAAAGTCTTTAAAAGTCATTCATTAAAAAAAGTCTATAAAAGTCATTAAAAATCATAATTGAATTCAAGAGGTTCAATCCGTTCAATAAAAGAATCATCTAGATCTGCAGAGAAATCAATGGAAGAGGGTTGTTCAGCACCTGTAACTCGATCCATAAAATGTGCTGCCGCGATTTATGAAACACACTAAAAACACGTTAACGTGAAATAATGACAGTGACGTGATTCAGATAAAAACACGTTACCGCGAGGAAACACGCTAATGTGAAAGAGCAGGAGGAACAGAAACAGGGAAGCTTTTTCCAAGTCATCTCGTCATATGATGAAGAAGCTCTTAAATGGGCTGCTTTGGAGAAATTGCTGACTTATATGCGTGTCAGAAGAGGTTTGCTCATCGGAGAAGGTCAGTGCAGGGAAATTGATATAAAACAAGCTCTGAATCATTGAGAGAAGGGATCTTTTAGAAAGATTGGTAAAGATTGCAGAGGAAGATAATGAAAAATTCCTGTTGAAACTAAAGGAACGCATAGGTAATGTCTTTTTTGCATTTGATGATATGTTTGTGTGGCCTTTTTTTCTCAAGAAATATTTTTGAATTACAGAGTTGGACTTGATATTCCAACGATTGAGCATTTAAGCTTTGAAGCAGAAGCATATGTTGGAAGTAGAGCTTTGCCTACAATGTTAAGCTTCCCTATTAATATGGTTGAGATAGTTTATATAATTTTTGAATCATTTATTGTTTAATGAAATTTCATGATTTTTGAATTATTTTGATTCAATGTGTGTTTTTTTTAAAGGGATTTTTGAATTTTCTTCATATTCTTCCAAGTAGAAAGAAACCATTACCAATCCTAACTGAGGTTAGTGGCATCATCAAACCTAGAAGGTGAGTCAAAAGTATTCTGTTAGTAAAATTTAGAACAGAAAATGTTTAATTTCTTTGTTTTCTTATTCATATAAGATTTCAAGTTTTGCAGAATGACTCTACTGTTAGGCCCTCCTAGTTCAGGCAAGACTACATTGCTTTTGGCTTTAGCTGGAAAACTCAGTAGAGATCTAAAGGTAAAGATAAAGTATTATATGGGTCACAAGTAGATTATGAAGGATGTTGTTTTCTATATTGCCTTACATTTTCATGTTGTGAAATTTTGGTTTTCTGGAAGAGTGACTTATAATGGACATGGGATGGAAGAGTTTGTACCGCAACGAACATCAGCTTATGTTAGTCAATATGATCTTCATATAGGAGAAATGAACATCAGAGAAACTCTTGCTTTCTCTGCAAGATGCCAGGGGGTTGGAACACGTTATGGTTGGCCACATGCATGACATTCTTATTTATTTAGTCTCTGACTCTGAGTGAAAGAATTATTGTAAAGAATTTGAATTAATATTGTCAAATTCTGAGATTATGCAGAGATGTTGGCAGAATTATCAAGAAGAGAGAAGGCAGCAAATATCGAACCGGATACATGAAGGTGAGAGAAGAACGGATAAGAAATTCCTGTGTGAAATTTACTGTGGAACTTGAATAAATGCAAGACAGTAAGAAATAAATTTGACCAGCTAAATCTGCTTTTAACACTTGGAATTCCATAGGCAGATGCACTAGAGGGGCAAGAGAGAAATTTAGTTACAGACTACGCTCTCAAAGTACCAACTTTAGTCTTGAAGTCTAATTAAGCCTGTGACTTTCTGGGAAAAAAGGAAAGAAATATATTGTAGAATACGTATATAATTGACATTTCTGCATACAAAACAATACATATTTTAGGACTTGACGTATGTGCTGATACAATGGTGGGTGATGAAAATACGAGGCATCTCTGGCGGACAAAGGAAACGAGTAACAACAAGTAACTAATGACAATTGTATATTTGAAAATATCCCAATCTTTAACAAAGCACATATATTCCTTAGAACCTTCTGGTACATGGAACGCAGGGGAAATGTTGGTTGGACCAGCAAAAGCACTCTTCATGGATGAGATATCAACGGGTTTGGACAGTTCAACAACTTTTCAAATTGTAAACTCACTAAGACAGTCAATTCACATTCTCGATGGAACTGCAGTTGTCTCTCTTCTCCAGCCAGCACCTGAAACTTTTTTTTTTTTATCGGATGTCACCGAAGGGACCCAGCCAGCACCTGAAACATATGATCTCTTTGATGGCATAACTCTTCTATCAGATGGTCAAATTGTTTATCAAGGTCCTTGAGAAAAAATGCTTGAATTCTTTGAATGCATGGGCTTTAAATGTCCCGAGAGGAAGGGAGTTGCTGATTTCTTACAAGTAATTATTCTAAAGATTAATATCTCTTGTGTACATAACTTTGCAAAAATATGTTGGAATTGTTCATGAGCTTTCCTTGTTCGAACATTATAGGTAACATCATGAAAAGATCAGTAGCAGTACTGGGTACGTAGAGATAAGCCTTATAATTTTATTTCCGCAAAGGAATTTGCTGAAGCATTTTGATGGGTGTCGAAACCACCAAAAATAAAATACCTACTCAAAAGATTTGTGTATAGCAATGAGCAGGGTCAATCCTATAGAGACTGGTTAAGTTTATTCCTATGATGCTAAAATAGAAAAGGGGGGAATTTTGAATTGAATGAAAATAAACAAAATTAAAGAAACGCTTGAACTTTTGAAGCGCATCAGTGGAGCTTTCAGGCCAGGTGTCCTAACAGCTTTAATGAGTTCCATACTCCATTGCCTTCCAGAATTCAGAAGTGTGAGGTTCGACTGTTATACGAGGGCGACGATTACTTTATGCAGGAATCCAACCATGAAATTGGCTTTCAAGAAGTGCGGATTCCAGATAAGCATGAGGTTGAATCCATTGTTGAGAGGAATAGGAAGAGGATGTTGTGGCAAGTGGGGCCCACATTTGTTATAAATAAAGGGAAAAAAAGACAAAAACTCAAGGTTTGCGGAAAGCTAAAGATTTTGCAAAGTTGCAAATCCAGTTCGCGTTCTGTGCATTAAATTGCATGACGGCCAATTTTCCTATAAAGGTGATGAAGCTAGCTGCCTAAGACCATCTCCAACGGGAAGGAAAAATGGAGAAATTTTGCTTTGACTGTTCTGCATATTTAAGTTTCCAAGAAAAAAAAATTTGATGATCAAAATTTGAGTCTAAATTTCGAGACTCAAACACATTCTCTATTTTACTGTTTATAGTTTTTTATTATTATTTTTTTGTTTGCGTGTGCTTTTCCTTTTTTTTTTGAAGAATTAAATAAAAATATTAATATTTTATTATTTGGAGATTGAAATTTAGAGAATGATTGGAGTTGAGATAAAATAGAGATGTTATTTTTTAGGAATATTATATTTTCAGCCTTCATTTTAGAGAATTTTTTGACGATGGGTTGGAGATGGCTTAAGGACACACCACATATGAGAAAATAATATGTGAAGAAGAGAGATTTTTTTTTTTTTTTCCAGTAAGAAGAAAGATTTTGAGAGAGTTTAAAGAAGAGTTCCTAAAATTAGGGTCTAAAAATAGTGAGTAAATAATTTTGGAGTGTTTTTTGAGAGAGAATTACTATTTCATCACTGATATTTTGCTATAATTATTATTTCATCATTCTATTTTGGCGTAGTTGCTTTGGCATCACCACCATTTGGTCAAAATATACACTTTAGTCAAGTGCTGTTAACTTTGACATTTACCGTTAACTTGGAAACGGCAGATATAAAAAATTATAGAATTAGCCCTTTAAGTTGGTTTGGATTTCCATTTTTACCCTTTTTGGCAATTTCGGTTCTCAATTTCATTGCACATTGAATTTTTTTTTTGCTAACAACTCCACTTTCATACTTGTAAAATCAGAATATAAAAATTTAAAATTATAATATAAAAATATATTAATATTAATAAAGATTTAAAATAAACTAAAAAAATATTAATTTGTTAAAATAAAAATAAAAAATCACTATTATTATTTTAAATATTTTTCTAAATAATATAAATTTTTAAAAAATACTTATTAAATAAGATGATAACCAACCTGCTATTGCTGAAACTCCTATTGCGAAAACTTTAGCTTTGAGATAATGTTTAGTTTATTGTTGTGACTCTTTGTGTTATCCGAGTTCTATTTTTACTGATTGTCAATCTTTATTTTTTTGTTGTTAATTCATCCAGTAAGGATAATTCGGAGTTTGATTCGATTGTTTCTCATTATTTAAAAAAAAAATTATAAATATAAATCAAAACAGTTATTTTAAAAAAATACTTATAGATATAAATTAAAATAATTATTACTATTTTGATTATATCTATTTTAACTCTTTTAAAATAGAAAATGGTATGAAAAATTATTTTAACATTTATCTAAAATTATTTCATAATTTTTTATTCAACTAAATTATTTTCATAGTTGAAAGTAAATAGTCTAAGCCTTTGTACATGCCATTTACTCTAAGAGGCACAAGTCCCTTGAATGTGTCATTTTCTGTCCTTCGATTCTAAATGATCTAATTGATGTCATTGCTCTTTTTTTTTACTCCACAAATAAATTTAAGCTTATAATTGCTACAGATAAAAAATTATGCATCTTTGAAATGTGCAAGAAGTAATTATAATGCAATTCACCAAATAAAAAAAAGTTTGTTGCATGATTATGACAAATCACTTAAGAAAAGTCATTAAGAATTTGTAATGTATTATTATTTTAATGTTTACAAGAAAAGTCAGTAACAATTTTTAATCACTAAGAAAAAAATTTAAAATAATAATAGTGATTTTTTTATTTTTATTTTTATTTTACCGAATTAAGAATTTTTAGTGTATTTTAGGTATTTATTAATATTCATCTATTTTCATATTACAATTTTAAATTTTTATATCATGATTTTATAATTATTAAGTGTGAAAGTGAAGTTGTTGGTAAAAAAAAAAAAATTCAAGGTGCAGTGAAATTGAGTACCAAAACTATAAAAAAGATAAAAATAAAAATTTAAGTCAACTTGAGAGACCAATTCTGTAATTTTTTATATATGCCGTTGCCAAATTAACAGTCAAATGTCAAAGTTAACAACAAAGTGACTAAAGTATATACATAGGCCAAACAGTGATGATGATAGAGCAATTATGCCAAAATAGAGTGATGAAATAGTAAGTATAACCAAACATCAGTAACGAAATAGTAATTTTCCCTTTTGGAAAACACTTTCAGTGTCACTATTTTATATCAATCTCTTTGTAAGGCTACTATTTTTAATAATGGAAGAATTATTCAGAGTTTATCCCGTGGACGTAGGCCTAAACAATTAAGGGTGAATCACATAAATTTTGTGTGTCGTATTTTATTATTGCACTAATTTATTTATTCTCGTATTTTATATCAATCTCTTTGTAAGGCTACTATTTTTAATAGTGGTAGAATTATTCGAAGTTTGTCCCGTGGACGTAGGCCTAAACAATTAAGGGTGAACCACATAAATTTTGTGTGTCGTATTTTATTATTCCACTAATTTATTTATTCTCGTAATTTTATTACGGGGACCTAACAAAGTGGTGTCAAAGCCGAAGGTTTCAGCAAAGGTCCAGCCACCATATCTATGGATATATTCTGAAAATAAATATATCACAGCAAAGAGAAAATTACGAAGAAGCAGTCCGTTTGTAAAGACGTTGCAGATTTAAATTTATGATGAATAGTAAAATAGTAATCCAAAGTTGGTGGTGAATAGTTATTATTGCTGATCCTATTTTTATATTCTGTACAAATCGAAATGGATGATAAAGCGACAAGCATGATGGTTGAACTCAACTCATCGAACTACGCAACATGGAAGATATTAATGGAAGATCTTCTATGTCTCAAAGATTTTTTTGAGACTATTGAGTTGAAAGGAGTCAAGCCAGCAGCAAAAAATGAGTCTAATTGGAATTTGACTAATAGAAAAGCAGTTGGGAATATTAGACAGTCATGTAAAATGAGTGTCATTAATCACATCACTGTGTAAAAGATGCTTATTGAATTTCGAAGAAGCTGAAGGACATGTACAAATGCAAGAATGCACAGAATAAAGCTTTCCTAATTAGAAAGCTTGTAAATCTAAAGTACATAGATGGCAAAAGCGCTTCAGATCACTTGAGCAAATTCTAAGAGATACTGAACCAACTGATGACGTCAAAAATAGTGCTAGAAGATGAGGTGCAAGAACTATTCTTATTGAGTTTCTTATCAAACAGTTAGGAGACGCTAGTTGTCACACTCAGCAATGTGCCAGAGGGAAATCTAACCTTAACCACCATAGTTAGGGAAAGTATTCTGAATAAAGAAGCTAGACGCAAGGAAAAAGATACTAGTGGCAACTCAAATGCACTTTTTTAGTTACAGAAAGGAAGGGGAGAAGCAAAATCAGACATCCTCAAAATCCAGAAAAACGTGACAATTCACAAAGGAGATCTAAGTTGAGAAAATGTATCACTTGCTATCACTGTAGCAGGCCCGATCACATCCAAAAGCATTGCAAAAAGTGAAAGAAGGAATGTAGCAAGGAAAATGATGAGGGAAAGAAAGATGATATGGAGGGAGCTTCAGTAGCTATTGTCACATTCTGAATTCTCAAAATTGAAAATATAGAGTAAACTAAGTATGAAAATATGTTATGGAATATTAAATAGGAAATTTAAAAGTAACAAATGGGGTTTAAAAAGTAAACAAGATATAAACATATCATAAACAAGAAGTAAACATGTTTTCGAAGGACAATGGAATAAGAAAGTATGAAAAGATATAACAGGTTAGTAATGGAAAATTTAAGAAAACAAATATGTTATAAGAGAAAAGTAAACAAATCATAAACATAGTAAAAAGAGAATAAACAAAATATAAATACGGTAAACATATCATAAACAAAAAGTAAAAGTGAAAAAAATAAGAAATGTAATTATAAATGGATTGTAAAAGGATTATATAAAAAAAGTAAGTGAATAATTGTTTAATAAATACTAAGTAGAGGTGTGAGTTATAAGGAAATATATTAAATTAATAATAATTGTCGAAATGTAGAAGTGTATGAGAAAGGGATGGTTAAATAATCAAAAAGTAAATGTTTTGTAAACAGATTTTGGACATAGTATAAACAACAGGAAAAAAAAACAAAGTTAATATTTGTCATATTAACTAGTAATAAACGAATAAGTATTCATCGAAAATAAGACAAAATGTGTAAGAACAATTACATACGTAAACTAAAATATTGGAGTATTCGTAAGTTATTTAAATAGTAAAGCTATTAGAATAAGAAGATAAAAGAAAGTTTAAGATAAAATCGGATTTAAGTCAAAAATAAAGGAACAAATATTTTAATGATCAAATAAATTAACAAAAAAACATAATTTATTGAGAAATTCAGTAGTGAATTAAAGTTTGATAAACAAATAAGACAATATTTGAATTAGTCATCGAAAAAGTAAGAGTATGAATATAAAAAATAGATATATTACAGATAGATTGTAAACGTCGTATAAATACAAAGGGATAATCTATAAAAACAAAGTTTATGGATTATAATTGCGATTCATCGAAAATTTAATAGTAAAATGGACTTTGATAAATATTGAAATTTAAGATGATTATTATTTCTTAATAGAAAATAAAATGTAAAATTAAAATTGAATGCAAAGTACAATGAAATTAAAATGCTAATGAGGGATGAAATTGAGAAGTAGCATTATTTTGAAGGACAAAAAGGTAATAATAATAATAATAATAATAATAATAAGAAAAAGTAGCAGCAGCAAAAGAAGAGAAAGAAGACATCGAAGGATTTGAAGGAAGGAGAAGTTAAAATTGGATACGGAAGTTGGGCACCGACTTAGCTAAGCTATAAATATGCATAACACAGAAAGGAGTACAGGGAGGGGAAGCAGAGGAAAGAAAAACAGAATTGAAACTGAGGAAGTTAGAAGAAAATACCGAAACCCAATACAGCTTCATTATTACTGTTCCAACATATATTTGGTAACCGAGACTACCGTTCAACTCCTAGAAGTCCGGTGATTAACTTAGACACAAGAAACACCGAAAAATATGGTCAGAGATAAGATTTCGATTGGGTCGATAGTATGGATTATGGGTCGGCCGGAACTTCAATTTATAATACTGCTATCTTCTAATGGTTGAGCGGTCAGAATAGGAGTGCTAACCGAAAATAGGGAACAAAGGAAGAATAATGGTATAAAGTTTGTGAGCTATAGTGGCTGGAAAGTGAATTGGGTCTCAGAGTTTCAACGGGTCTAATAACGCGAGTTGCAAGTTGGTGGGCAAAGATTTTGGACAAAGCGACAGGTTGTATGATTTCTGTTGTTTGGTCTTCTGACGAGGTCATTTAGTTCATAAGCAAAACGATGAGTCGTTTTGAGGTCAGTCGAGGCGCGCTGTTGAAGGTGACAAAACAGTGGCGTTTTAATCAAAAAGCGTAAGGGTTCTGCGTTTGAGTTAATTTACGCGCTTGGCACCAAATTTGTGTCAGTATTACAATTTGACCCCTAGAGTTATCTTTCACCTACACAGGGCCCTTGAAAAATTATAGATAATCCCCTGAACTTACTTTCGTATTTCATCTATGTCCTACAATTTTAATTTAAGCTTAAATTGAATTTATTTTAGTAATATATATATATATATATATATATATATATATGTATGTATGTATGTGTGTGTGTGCGCGCGTGCGTGTAATTTTATGTTTATTTTATGTTTAGTGGTAATTTATTATTATGTGACAAAGAATATATAAATGTGTAAGATAAGTTATATTAAAAATATTAAGATAGAAAAATACGAATAGGAAATGAGCATAAAATAAATAAAGAATTAAAATATTATATATAGCGAGCATTGAAGTACTGATTTTAATATGTTTGCGGCAATATAAAGATATAAATAGTAATAAAGTTGGGAAAAATATTTAATTGGAAGCAATATCGAAAGTTTATTTAAAGAATCAGCAATGACTAAACTAGCTCAGTCATAACATATAATGCAAAGATACATAGAGGTAGAGTGAGATAACAAAATAAAAAATAAAAAATTAATAGAGAAATCAAGAAAGTTAATTAATAAATAAAATGAGAAATTAATAAGATTTATAATTGTTTGTTAGAATGGATAGCAATGAGGAATAAACTAAATAAGAAAAGGCGTAAGATGGACGAGGAACAAAGCAAGTCAAACCCTTATTTAAGTCTATGTGCTATGAATATGTGAAATGCACTGTTGTGCTATTGTCTGCCATATACATTTACGTGAAAAAGTAATATGCAAATTTATATAAAGAGTAAAGTATCCACTGAGCTAGTAGCTCAGCAAGTTTAGTATTTGCTAAACTTGTAGGTTTACCAAAAAATGAAAGGAACTAAAACAATCAAGTAGTGTCAAACCCTCCAGAAGCACTTAGAGTGTCATATACTGTAAAGGAAAAATAAGAGATTAGAAAGAGCATCAGAGTAAAAAGAGAAAAATTTGCTAAGGTAATGTTCTGTATACCATGTAGCATTAGTTGTGGCACACTTAGCTTTGCTAAAAATAGTCAGGTCAAGTGGTGTTACAATTTGTGATATTAGAGCATTGACTTAGCCGTTCCTGAGCAGTCATAACTTAGAAAATAGTATATGTCAATTAGGGACACAAGCACGTGGATTGTAAATACAAAGAATACATATAAGAAATATGGTATATGATAGACAGAGGAACATGAGAAAAGGCTGGTATTAAGCATAGGAAATAATAATAATAATAATAATAATAATAATAATAAATTAGAAATTAGTGGAAATAGGAAGACAATGGAAAATGGTATGAAAACAGGATTTTCATAACTGTCAAACATAATAGATAAGGCAAGATGAGAGGAATTAATATTAAGTAGTAAAATGGAATTGATAAGAGTAGGAAAAAAAAGGGGTAGTATTAACAAATGATAAATGTGAAATAAAGATAATAATTAAAGCAATAAGATATAATTAGTATAGTCTAGAGATAATAGGAATAGAAGGAAAAGAGTAAATAAGGCAAGGGAAATCGAAAAATATGGAATAAGAATAAATATTGCGAGAAACCATTCGAAGGAAAATGATGGAAAAGTAGTGAAAATTGAGGCCAAAGTTGATTGGTACTCTATTATTTAAATGACTATCTTAAATTGAAACTCACTCCTCTGGCCATCGTTTAAGGCGATTCTTACGTCTAAATTGATTGCCAGAAACCTAAGAGATGATTTATGGTGTTAGTTTTCAGAAATAATGGGTGTATGAAAAGTTGGTAATAAAAAAGTATTTTTGCTTAATTTTTAAGGCTTTAAATGGCAACTCTCGCCTCTCTTTTATAGCCACAATTAATTTGTCCCTTTCCCCATTTTCTGGCTAAAATCATTTTTTGCTCCATGTACTATTATGCTTTGGGACTTTTAGCCTCTGAATATATTAGTGGATACTTTTAGCCCATATACTATTAAATAAAGGTATTTTAGGCCCCTCCGATCGTATAGCCATTTTTTCCGGCGACAAACCTTGTAAATATACCAAATTGAAGCCCTCGATGTAAGGATTCCAAATCCGGTCTCATATTTGTCATCTAATTACCGGAAGACCTCGTTTTACATATTTAAATTTTTTTCTTCAAAACTTTAAACACATAAAACGAGGTCTTCCTGTGGTTGAACGATAGATATGATACCATATTTGGAATCCTTGCATCAAGAGCTTCAACTTAGTATACTCATTTGCAATGTTTGTCGTCGAAAAAAAATGGATTAAACAGCCGGCTAGACAGAGGGGCCTAAAGTAACTTTATTCGGTAGTACAGGGGTTAAAAGTGCCCACTAGTATACTTAGGGGCTAAAAGTCCCAAAGCATAATAGTAGAGGGGGCAAAAAATGATTTTGCCCCCATTTCCTTATATTTTGTAATCCTCATTATCATCTTTGTCTGCCATTTTACTACGTGTTTACTAGAAGTTTATAGGTTTAACATTGGATTATAAAAGTTTATTCTTCTCGTTATTCATTGCCAGTAAGATTTACGGACTGCAAAATTTAAACTTAACCTAATTATTTGCGAATTCCAACTTAATCATTTTTCTTATTTATAAAATCAGCAAAATTACAATTTCTGGGCTGTGACAAAACCTACCTATGTTTTACTTATATCTATATTTTTCTTTCTGTTTTTTTTTTTTTTTTTGGATAAAAATTTTCCTTCTGTCTTTTTTTTCTGTTAAAATAACAGTAGAAGTATCAAATTATAATTTTACAGACTGTTTTGAAAAAAACTCAAGAAATGAATGACTGAAATGACATTGTTGTCATCTTCTTCAACCAAATTTCTTGTTTTTCTTTTTTTTTTCCTTCAAATTTCACCATTATTGCAGCTGCAAGAAGCTCGAAGACCAACATAACTTGGCAGTGCAATCAGACACCACATCCTGGTCCTTGCAGTTACTATATGCACCGTCGGCATCAACATTCTGAACTAAAACAGCGGTCCGAATTCCGGAAAATAATGATGGAAATAGCTCTAGAAAGAGCTGTGAGGTCAAGAAAACAAGTCTTTAAATTAAGACCAAAATGTCAAACTCATCACCAAAGAGCTGTATGGGCTGATTGTTATAAACTCCATACAGATACTATTCTTCAATTGAACCAAACTCTACAAGGGTTACAAAAATCCAGGATGAGAACAGGCTGTACAACCTTTGATGCACAAACATGGCAAAGTACTGCCTTAACCAACATTGGAACATGTCGATCAGGTGCTTTAGACCTTAATGTTACCAAATTTATTTTGCCAATTTTGAAAAATATTTTGCCAACACTACGCGAGGATTTCCAAAATGGTTTTCGATGAGTGAAAGGAGATTATTGAAATCTTCATCAGTAACAGACAGGGCCAATCTTGTCGTCGCGCAAGAAGATGACAAAAATGCCATATATATTCCATCTTCCATTTTAGTTGAAGAAGATGACAAAAAATGTGATTTCAGACCTTCATTTCTTGAGTTTTTTCAAAACGGTCCGTAAAATTAGAATTTGATCATTCTACTATTATTTTAACAAAAAAAATAGACAAAATGGTATTTTTATCGACGGAATTAAAATGTAGGGATATTTTTATGTAAAATAAAAAAAAAAAAAGGAAAATATAGATATAGATAAAAACATAGGGAGACTTTATTAAATATCCCAATAATTTTGGAGTGTTTTTAGAAAACATTTTGAGTACCACTATTTTGTATCAATTTCTTTGTAAGCCTACTATTTTTAATAGTAGAAGAATTATTTGAAATTTATCTCGTGAACGTAACCCTAAACAATTAAATATGAACCACATAAATCTTGTATGTGGTATGTTATTATTCTGCTAGTTTATTTATTCTCGTAATTTTAATGACATAATAATAATAATAATAGTGTAGGATACTGTAACTACTAAGAACTGAGCACAAGAAGCATTTGAAAACACTAAGTAGCAAGGGAAATTCCTGTATTTGAAGGTGGTGTGTGTACTAATTTCGCAAGGAAAGACTCAAGCGCTGGGCTGCTCAAGCTCGACTCGTTTATTTGACGAGCTTAAGTTTTGAGCTCGAGCTCGACTCGTTTCTCGATCGAGCTTGCTCTTTTATTTGACGAGTTTAAATTTAAGCTCGAGCTTGAGCTAGTTTAGGCTCGATAATTTTCAAGCCGCTCGAGCTTGGCTCGCGAGCTTGAGCTTAAAAGCTCATTAAGACATTATTAATAAAACAATAGCAAACTAAGCACAAGTTCAAATTATTCATACATAAATCCATAATTATCTTAAATTACAATTTAAAACAATACTAATAAAACAATATAGCAAAATAAGCACAAGTTCAAACTGAACAACATTAAAACAACAATAATAAACACAAGTTCAATGAGTCTTTATGTTAAAAAAAAAAAAACAATGAGTCTTGTATTCTAAAAAAATTACCATCATGGTAGTTCAACTTCCACAGCAACAGCATCTGCATCGTTATCCACACCCTATTAAATATAAGAAAAACAATATATCAAAGTGGAGAATACACATAATTATGTAAAAAAAGATAGTTGATTAAAAATTATCTTTTTCTTTGACTTCAATCTATAATAAGCTTTATACCAAATATTAGAGAAGATTCACAAAAATATCGAAAACTGAAAATGAAATTACTTCAGTCAGTGGGCAGCATTGGAAAGTATATGTGTTTGCGAACTTGCATCCGTTAAGACTCCAAATAAACATAAAACATAAATAGGGAAAGCCTTAAAAAAATTAATGAAACAAGCAACAAGTACAATCTTGGAAATTTGCCCCATACTATTCTTATTAAATCATACGCCTCAACGGAAGTAATGACTTGGGGATAATAAACTTTAACACAACTCTCCAAATTGCTGAGATGCACTCTGTATACTCAGCTTGAACCTTTAGCACAGTGAGTATGCAAAAATGTTGATATATTTACTTTATAACAGATTTTCTAGAATTCTAATGCTCCAAAGAGCATATGCACATTATACAAGCACAGCCAGCATGTAATATGTAGATATGCCACACCAGCCATAAGAGAATTTACCTATTGGTCCAGCTTTGTTTTCCCGGCAGAAATCTTTTCAGATATATATATATATATATATATTTTTTTTTTTTTTTTTTTTTGGCCAAGAAATCTTTTCAGATACTATTAAGAGAAATATGCTGAAATCTTTTCAGATGCTATTATGAGAAATATACTCCTTCTATACCTTGCATTTTTCTTTGTTGTTTAACTATTCCTAGTCCAAAAGGATTTCAACAAAAATAATTGAGCAAGAAATACCGAAACAGAGAAAGGAGGAATCAGGTCACTGCTCTATTTACTCACATATTGCTGTTTGTTTGCAAGTCCTGTGGGGAAACCCCATCAGATCCATTTTCAGCAATCGTGCTCTAGCATTTCTGGACAACCTGAACCAACTGATTAACCTGCAAAAGCACAAGGGAATTCACCTCAAATTATTACAAAGGAAGATCATATTTAGAAACTGAGCTCGTTAGGGATTAGGGAACCAAGTCTTTGTAGAAACCGAGCTCGTTAGGGATTAGGGATTTAGGAACCGAAGCAAAGAGAGAAGAAAAGAGAAGCAGAGAGAAGACTCCGGTGAGAGAAGCTGCGTTAGAGGTTTTTCGATTTCACGATGGTACATAGAGAGAGCAATGATCTGGAATGGGAAGGGAGAGGCAAGAGAGACAGAGAGGGGAGCGAGCGGCAGCCAAGAGGAGAGAGGGGAAGCACAATTCTGAAATTAGGTTAAAACTTAGGTTTATAAATTATGTGGTTGTTCGTGAGCCGCTCGCGAGCATGCTCGTTTAGAGCTAAAAGAAACATGCTTGCAAGCGACTCGTTTGCTCATGAGCCATGCTTGTAAAACGCTCGTTTATAAACAAGCGCCAATAGTGAGTTCGAGCTTGGCTCGTTTAGCTGATGAGCGAACTCGAGCGAGCATTTAACGAGCCGAGCACTGAGCCCCTCAGTCGCTCAACTCATTTGCACCCCTCCATTACTATACTATTTCATTTAGTGTTACTAAGACTAGGAAAGTCAATGTATTCTAATACCAAGTACATCTCCAATAATACAGTTTTGTCTACCCTAACTGGAAATTAAAAACGTGATTCTAAAATATTTCATCTCTCATCTCATCAATTTTTGATTTGTACACACAATATGCATAAAAAAATTAAGAATTAAATCTAATTATTGGTTGCATCACTCATAGAGGTATGAAGTGGTTCAATGAAACATTCTTTGCAACTCTGTAAATTAGAAATCAAATGCTTATGGAGAAAGGGAAGTGGTTTTTTATGTTAGAAAACAAATTGATAGATCCTTCAGCAGGATAATGGCGCCACATTGATTTGTTTTGGAAATTGGTCGTTCTACCAACTAAAACTAGGACAATCAATGATAAAGAGGCATTAGAAAGATTAATGACTTGGTAAAGACAAGTTCACAGACAGAAGTGGCATTTAAATCAATTCAAGGCTCTATTTCAGGTGACTTAGCAAAGATAAAAAATTATAAGGAACAAATAGCAGAAGAAATTAAGGACTGAAATTCCAGAACCCATAATACGAATTGCCAATATTCAAAATTAACAAACAAGAAGCATAAATTAGCGAAATTACCTTCACTTCCAAACTTGTCCTTCCAATATATCTCTTGAAGCAATTGGTTACGAGCCTTCAGCTTGTGCGTTCCTCGTTTGTTCCGGATTCCTAGATTCACCCATCTTGGACAATCGATCTGCCGACGGTGTAATCGATTTGGTTGCTACCTCGGCAAAAAGAAATCAGTTAGGAAGTTGGCGCTATGGAGAGATCGTGGACGTTACGGCCTTCATAGAGATGAGGGCAAGCTCAGTCGCCATTTTTTAAACTGTTTATGAGATTCAAATTGATGAAATGGAGTGTTGAACACCGACAAGAGAGAAGAAGTTCCATTTCTCTTCAACTTACCCGACCCAAGATCGAACAATTCCTCTTTCTAAAGTGAGGACTAACCGAACCAAACCTAAAATGCAAAACCGAACAAAAACCGATGCTCAGAAATTGGAACAAAAAACCGAACCGTAAAGAAAAAACTGAACAGCAATTGAACCGATTTTTTCGGTTCGGCTTTGATCCGAAATTTCCCTTCACCTAAATTTGCAAAAACAAAACATGTTTCTCTCCATTTTTCAGAACCTGTATTTCACAATTAACATAATTTCAACTTCATATATTAACAAAATTTTAACATTATACCTAAAATTCAGCACTTTAAATACGTATCCGTAAAGCAATTCAATATATAAAAATAATTAATATTCTGGCAA
>CATIWJ010073052.1:0-36023 GCA_949640765.1 Croton laevigatus | reverse complement strand
CAAAATTTTATTTTACTAAAATTTAGTGCAAAATTTTTGGGTAACAATATTTCTTTTTCAATTAAATTAAAATATAATAATTAATTAGAAAAACTTTTCTAATAATAGTTGTATTAATTAGAAATACAATTTTTTTTTTTTGGAAAATGATTGGAAGTACACTTAAAATAGTTAGTTTAATAATTTTCAAACTATTACCCATTCCATACAGGCAAATTTACTATGCATCATATTCAAATTTTAAATTAGAAAACAAGGCAAAATTAATAGTACAAAAATTACTTGTTACTATTGACTTACTTACCTTTGTTAAAAAAAAAAATATAGCATGGAGTTTAGATATCTATAAACACAAATTGCAAACATAACTTATTAAAATAAATAAAGCATAAACATCAATCTAACATTTTTTTATGGAAAGACAGTAACACGTAAAGTATACATGAAAATAAATAAAAAAAAGAGTAAGCAATGCTTATATCAGTCTTTCACCAAACAGAATTTTTCCAATAGATAAAAGAGACAATTAATCTTCACAAATCTTGAAGATATGCAGCAGAATATCGATCAGGAATCAAAACTTCTTCATTCACCATTTTAGTCAAATATCGATCTATTATAACAAAAGAAATAAAGAAATAGTTAAAAAAGAAATTTCAAATACATGAAAGCAAATTATAAATTAATACATTAATGAAATAAAATATAGTAATTTGTTTGAGGCAATGATCAAAATAATATTAAACTATTTGACAGGTGCTTAGAATTGTTATATTGTTGCTATTAGCTTTCTCATAAAAAAAAAAAAAAAGAAAGAAAGAAATTTTACAAAGAAGAAACATTCTATAAAAATAAAATACGCAAAGTAAATTTTCGTGTCAACCTTCACTCCTTCAAAACTCTCATGGTAGACACTTAGGACTATAGTTATTTGCTAACACTCTATTTATAGGCTATTCATAATCAAAATCTCATTATGTTTTCTAAATTACATGCTTGATTGTAGGGATTAATTATGTTTAATTATATAGTAAACCCATATTTTAGGCTATAATTTTGAGATAAAATAATATTTTTTTTTCTAATTTAGTAAAATAAATAAGATTTGCTATTAATTAATTGTTTGACTTCTTTTTATGGAATTCTCATAAATTAAGAATTTATTTCATTATTTTGTTACAATAATAATATCACAAATAAATATACTCAATGCCGTATTTGTTTCCAAAACCACATACCAATCTTCATAATATTTTCTGACATAAATATGATAATTTTAACCCTACAAATTACTAAATTTCAATGTAATTAGTGCCAAAAAATAATTACCTAAAATTCGGCACAGATTACTTAATTATTTGAATTATTTTTATGCAATTACCATAAATTAAAATTTGTTTCTTTATTGTCCTTATAATTTGGAAGATTTTTTGGGTATATGTCATATCTTGAATAATTAAATGCAAATCTGATAATTAATTACGGAAAATTTTTCTAATAATAATTTTATTAAATGGAAGCACACTTAAATAAGATTTGCTTCCAAATAATTAATTTTACTTCCAAATAATTTTGATTTGCAAAACTTAAGGAAATAAAAAATTTTCAAATCAAACACAATAAAGTGGGTCAATCCATAAAATTAATATCCTTAATTTATGCATACATTTAAGCCAATTAATAAAATTAATATATTTAGAAGGGTATCAAATTTAAATAACTTTCTAATTTAAATTTTTATTTAAAGTATTTTATTATTAAATTAAAATCAAAGTAGTTAGATTAACAAATTCCATATTATTTCCCTTTATAAATTTTTTTGTTTTGCTTTTTATATATAATAGATAAAATATGGCCAACTATGTAATGATGATTTTGTCGGGCTCCTCTTAACCTTTACTAATTTTTTTAGGGCATTTCTATACTTTTTGTTTGAGTATTTTTTTTTGTTTGAGTATTTCGAGACAACATTTTTTTTTTTCCAACTCACATAATAAACTGTTTATATTGAGTTCAGAAACTTAATTTTAGTGGGTTATAATTTACAAAAATTGATTATATATTATAAATTTTATAAGACTGTAAATTCAACGGTCTCAGTTATTTTATATTTAGCCATTCTTTAGATAATTGAGGGTCTAACATAAGGGATGAGAGGTAAAATAAGAGTGTAAAGTAAGGTGTGAGGTAAAATAATTTTATATTACACCCTTTATTTGGATAGAAATAAAATAAGCGAAAATAAAATAAATTTATTTTACCTTATTTGGAAATAAGTAAAATATGTAGGAAGTAATTTGTGATAATAATAATAATAATAATAATAATACGCATAAATATGCATTAAATAGTAATATTAAGATTGCTATATACATTTCAAACATATTAATAAAATAATATTAGTACTTTCTTTTTAATCAATTTTTATTTAAGTTAATATAATTTACTATCTATGTACTTACTTAAAATCTTTCTAATTGAATAAAATAATTATTTGATGCCAATTCAATGCCAATAAATATTTTCAATCTCGTTGATAGTTCAATTCCTTAGATTAAAATACTCTAATAATTAAATAATACCTCTATCGATTCATTTTTATAAAATAAAATCAATTTCATAATTAAATTAATTTTGAAGGACTTGAATGAAATGAATAAATAAGCTTAGGGGCTTATCTGTAATTAGTTATGGGTATGTCTGCACATAGATTATAAGTTCATGGGACAAAACGTAATTTTTTCAAAGTCCAGAGCAGGCGCGTAGTTTTCTTAAAACAACAAAACGGCGCCGTTTTCGGTCGCCTCTTCCACCCGTTTCAACTTTCAAGCAGGTTGTCCAACCCGTGGATGCTCTGGCGACCTGACAATTTTTCGGTGACTATAATTGACATGCTATATACTGTTCTCTTCCTCTCGCCTAGCCGGTTTGGTTGGTGGCCTTTGATTGGCCGTTCGGTCATCGAAAATATTTATTTTTCCGTTTGGATCCAGAACATACCCAACTGTTCTATGGATGATCCTAACGGATCTCGCCTCTCCGGCCACCAGTCACTGTATTTCTCTTGCCTAATCTGTTCCTTGGACTCCCAGAAGGTGAACGGTCACTTCGATGGCTCCGGATAATGCCGGGTGGCAGTGGTTGTTTGCCAGGTTCAGTTCCGGTTTTCTCTCATAAAATTACCATTTTTGATTTAAATTTATTCAAATAATGAATTTGAATTCAGAAAGGCCAAAATATGAACAGCAAGTTTACACTCACACGCCAATATTTTCACGGCAAAAAGAGAGGAAAGTCGTACGCACAAAATAAAATTTATTTTGCATTACATAGTTTATTTTTTGGGAAACTAACAAGGTATTCTCCTTTGAAAAAAGCAAAATACACTCCATACTTTATTTTACACTCTAAAATTCACCTAAACAAACAATGCATTAATTTATAATACATAATCAAATTCTGCAAACTGTGTATCATTGAAATTGATGTTAGAACTCAATATAGACAATTTACCTTGAGTCAAAAAAATTAAAAAAAAAATTCAAAATTCTATTTGTCTCGAAATACAAGACAAATATATATATACAAAATGCAATGCATTTCATGAGTTTCATCGCCTAAATTGTTTATCCAATATTATTATTTAATCACTAGATTTTGATGTAATTACTATAAGATCATTGTATTTTAACATTATTCAACTAATAAATCATTTTATCAATTTTTTGGATATATTTAATTTTCTCCTTTTTAAGGGTATATTCATTGACTATTCCTTCATAAAATTGATAAAATGACTTATTAATTGAATGATGTTCAAGTATAATAACCTTATAGTAATTATGGCAAAATTTATTGATGAATTAGTAATTTACACAAATCTAAATGACTAAATCGTAACTTTCTCTTTTTATCAAATACTCAACCCGTTGCTTTTATATAAACAGATAAATTTAGAAGGGGAAAATAGGGAAAAAAAAAAAAAAATTCTATTTAATGATTTCCTTAATTCTTGTGCAAATCAACATTTCTCTAAATATATATAATAGAGAGAGTATTTATTTTTCTTTTTTGAAATTGGGGTGGAAATTCAAATCCTAATCTGTTACTTGATTCGTAAATGTACTTGTCATTAAGTAATGTCTTAAGGTGTGGAGAGAGTATTTATTTATATGCATTAAATAAATAATTTAGCTAACATATTTTGTCAATTTATTCCAACTATACCAATATTCAAATCTTAGAAGTGACTATCTTAATTCTTAGGTATATTTGAAATAAATTAATAAAAAATATTAGCTAAATTATTTTCTTGAAATTTGCCAATATATATATATATATATATATATATATATATATATATATATATATATATTTTGTCCACATAAAGTGAACGGAGATAATATGTAAAATATTTTATCATCTTTACACTCAACGTTAATTGCATTTCGAACTTTTCAATAATTTCTCTATATTTCTTTACAACGATAATGTAGTTACTTTATTGAACGAAATTATTACTAGGATGATCATGCGATAATTACAATTATATTGTATTGCATAATTTTTTTGATTATATATTGTATTACATAATATTAGTTTTATATAAGGAAAATGCAATGGTTTTAGCCTTGAACTAGCTTTTGAATAGAATGAGTTCCCAACTTCTCAATATTAGCTTAACTCGAGCAGTTACCCATTCGACAGATCCTGTGCCAAAAAAATGTTCGTGGCTGCCACAATCAGTGCAATCAGTACTATATCACATTACATTACAGTTTATCAAATAACTAAATATTACCCAATCATGAGCGCCATGAGCCCTTTCAATCCATAAGTAAGACCTGAATAAACTCCAGCTGCAAGTCCTGCAACATCTAAGACAATTGTTAACTATCCAAAAATTATCACAAAAATGCTTCCCCTGAATCAGGTTTCGATTCAAGAGCTGCAAGCCTTGCAACATCAAACACAATTGCTAACTATCCAAAAATTATCACAAAAATGCTTCCCTTGAATTGGGTTTCGATTCAGGGAAATACTTACCTTACTGCAGGGATTCTGTTCCTGTTGGGGGTAACAAATTAGAAGAAAATGTTAGGTTTTTTTTTTTTTTTTTACTAATAAGTTTTTTTCACACTAAAAGTATTCTTCAAATATAAATATAGTACTTCCAATTGAAGAAAAAATACACTGAAACTCACCATTGCTTCAAGAGATACATTGTTGGTTTCTCCCGAAAAAGCATAAATATTATTACAAGTTATACATTTGATTACATTGGAATATAACCCAACCCATCATCATTCCAAGAAATAAACAACTTATTATTACCTCTGATGCCAGGAAAATGGTGTCGTTTCTTTGCACCACCAGTGACCTCCGATGCCAGATCACTCTTTCAATCAAATCCATTACCTTTATATATACAAATTATTACCAAATTAAGGTTAATTAACAATTTTCTATATATAATAATGCAAAAGATTAGATATATTTTAATACAAATTGCAAAACCTCCAAGTGCAGTGAAATAAGCCTCCCGTGACACGGCCTGAATTGCACCAACCTCACTCTTATCATCGTACCTAACCGATTCCTTATAGTTTTAGAGTAATAATTTAAAGAAGATAAGGAAATTAATTTTGACAGTTGCATTCTATTATATTGGTCGTTGGAGTCCTCCATTGAGAAAACATTTGAGTCAAGTTTTTTCTTTTTTTAAACGATTTTAGTAAAGAAATTGAAGAAAAAGAAAAGTCGTTGATTCTTATTGGATTATTTAATGATTTGAATGAATACAACATATTATAGATTACAAAGCAAAATCTAATTAATCAATAATTCAAAAACCTTTTAAGAAACCCTTTATCATTACTCATATAGCTTCCTATTCATAAATTCGTTGATATTTCACATGCTTCCCATAAAACCAAAAGCCTGTATTTAGCTTTCATTTTGAAGGCCCATTATTAATAGCACTCCCAGAAAAATTGAAGGCAAAATTGGTCACTCAGGAATTAATGCTCTTAAGTAGTCTTTTGTGTTTAAAGTTTAATGAGCTGATGAAAGAAAACAAGCTGGAGCAGCTACTTTATTAATTCAATGAATTTTTAAATTTGTATAGAACAGCTACTAAATGCATTTTTATATGGGTGCCGCCATTTTCAACACCTTTAACTATTACTATTAACGGAGCAACCATTATTTTATAATTAGGTTCACATAATTACCCTTAATCCCTTACACCAGCTATGTTGTTAATAACAAATCACGCACTTCCAAGCAATAAACAATCAATTACCGGAAATCCATGGAATTGAAATAATATTAATTTATAAAATAAAACTAATATTCTTTTATATTTTCTAAATTAAATCATAAATAAACATATTAATATAATATTTTATTATTTTTTAAATTTTCTTCTGTTGAACCAAACATAATTATTACAATGACAATTATTTTCATTTATCTATTTTTCTAAAAAATTATTTTTCTGAGAAATCAATTTTTCTTGAAAAAGTTCTAAATAATATTTTTTTTATAATGATTTCGCTCTATTGATAAGTATTATTAATCTTAATTATGGGATTATTTTTTCTATCTTTTCATAGGATTTAAAAAAAAATGGACGTTTGTTTTTTTCATAATTATTTTGGATTTTAAATTATTACATTCGTTGAAATATTCAATGTGAATTGTCTAAGATCGCCATAAAAGTACGGGTGCAGCCACGGGTGCTCATGGAGCACTGTTCCTACCTGAGTTAAAATAAAATTTTAACTTGTATGCATAAGACATAAGATCAAAGGTAGTGTGTGGTAGTTTGTGGTCTATAGCTGAACCCTTTGAGTCCCTTGGTTCCAAGATTTGGCCTAACAAAGGAGTTTAATTTTTTTTTCCTAGAAGAACTGAATAATTTGCCAAAAATTGCATTTCCAAACCCTCATCCTTAAAGTTACTTTAAATATCCTTTCTAGTTAAACTAGATAAGCAACTTGATGGCGTAACAAAGGAGCTTAATTTTTATTTCTAGAGGAACTGAATAATTTGACAAAATTGCATTCTGTGGATTCTAAACCCTCATCCTTAAAGTTACTTTAAATATCCTTTACTAGTTAAGCTTGATAAGCAACTTGATTATTTTGATACGTAACTTTTATTTACCTCGGTTTATTTGTTTTGACCCTTAACAATAAATCTTGGCTATATCACTGCATGACAGTGTAGTTGAATTCATCAAGTGTTGTATATTACACGTTCAAATTTAATATCTTAGGTTTTACTTTGTGTGAGTGAAATTTTGATTTGTAGAAAAATATATGAGTTGAATTGTATAAATTTCATAATTCTTTTTATATAGTGGGGTATTTCTTCTATTTTTCTATTTAAATTATTCCAATGAAGTGTATGGCTGGGTAATCATAATACATATGAGCATGATACGGTTTGATTTTTTTTTTATTATTAATATGACATGTTTGTTAGACAAGATTAAAATGTGTAATCTATTTAATAGAAATTAAAAAAATCATTTGATTATTGAGGTGTTTAATCAAGGGAAATTATAATAAATAGCACATGGTTTCAATAATTCAATTAATAGCACATTGTACCATATACAATGTTTTATATTATATATGTATCAATATATAAATATATTGGTACACTTGACAAGATATATAATACATATTACCTTCTTTTCCTTCTTCAAATATACTTGTATATTGTAAAAAGTACCGTTAGAAATATTATATATATCTTATATACTGGTATATATAGTACATATATCCAAACAATGCCTCTTCTCCTTTTGCTTCTTTTTCTTCTTTTGCTTCTTTTTCTTCAAATATACTAATATATGTACCCCATATATATATATATATATATATTGGTACATATATTTGTACTGGCATTTTTATCATATATACTAGTACATATATATGTACTGGCATTAGTACATATATTTTAGGAAATGTTAAGTAAACGTGAGTTTAGAAGGGGGTGTTTTCGAATTTTAAAAATTAGCGATGGGAAAAAGTGCTATTTACTTAGTTATTGAAAGAATGTGATATTTACTACCCATAAAATCCTAGAATGTGCTATTTGCATCCTTCCCCTTTAATCAAATAGAAACCTTATCCTCCCAAAACACTCTCAAAATTAAGAGTTTTGTTTTTTAAAATTTAATTTGACTTTTATATAAAGGAGGTTATTAATGCATTGTTTAATATCATAGGCTACGTACATAGTGGGGAAAGGGGGATAATCGAACTCAATACCTCATTATCGAGACATTCACATCTTACACTCTCGTTAAAATTTAGGATGACTAATATGCTATACTCTCACGAACGAAGTTTGATTTTATTTGTAGTAAGACTTTGTGTTCTATTAGTGCGTCAAAAAGTGCACTTAGTGTTTAAATACAATGAATTTATAGGTATGTGTGTTAAACATCCCATTGTTAGTATGTAAATCTAGCATGTTTTGGTCCATAATTTTGTATTTATTTTATATTTTATTGTGTTCAAATGATTGCTTTTATTTTGTGTCACATATATTTTGATTAGAGTATGATGAAAAGAAAGTATTTTGAGTATATTTGGGGAGTTTAAAAGTAACGGAGCTCATACTTAATTGATTTATCCTTTGTACCTGACTATCTGCCAGTAAAAGGAATCCTTAAAGTAAAGTACACAACAAAAACTTTTCTCCATACCTCCTCCTCCTGCCTCTTGTTTTCTTTTATAGATTGTGCTATTTTGAAGTCCATTGACGAATCAGTAATATTATTGGTTGTTCTTGTATCAGTTATTTTTATTCAGAAAACAATAAAGAATTTTATTTAATCATGAAGGAATAAATTCCTTAAGGAAATTTTATTTAACGACTCTAAATTTTATTTAAATTAATGAGTGTATTTCCTTATGGCGACCCTTGGTTTCTTTTTTTTTTTTTCTTCCAACAGCTGAGCTCGATTTATTTTGTTTAGTATTTATGTATCTAGAATGATTTCTGACTTGTAAAAAACATTTGTTGTTTTCAATTATTGTATTTTAAAAATATTTGTAATTTGGATAAATTGCATTTTTATTATTGAATTTTTAAGATTTGTGTAGTCGAATTTTAATCTGACCCATCGATTAGAGCCCCAATTTTAAGTGGGAGTCTATTGTGCCTCATTGGCTTGTTCAATAATTCACCATGTTCATGTTAAGTGAGTCATGTCAATAAATTAGCTCAACTCGACATGATAATATAGTTTGGTTGATCTTTTATTCTGTAGGAAAATTGAAAAGTTGTGTTTAATCCTTCTTTAAAATTATTTTTAAAGTTTTTTTAAGGGGTATATGCAAATTCAGGCGCAAAGTTAAAAAAATTAGCAAATAAGCCATGTTGAGTAAAATAATAGAAAATAGGATTATTTATAGCTTTTTAGGCAATTTAATTCGAAAAAATTAGCAAAATGGAACAATTTTTTGGTAAAAGTTTACATGGTATTTGATGGGTATACAAATGTTTTCTGGTGGCTTGGCATATTTTCCACTGACAGTCAGACAATAATTCCGGCGAACCTGTTTTTCTTGAGAGGTATAAACCCCTTTTTTAGGCCTCATTTCAATGATAACCTAATGGATTCCTGCCGTATATTGGATGGAATTACTTCAGCAACACGCTGGATGCCTGAAACACGACAAAAACCAAAGAAATTTGCCAAAAAAAAAAAAACTTCATTTGAACCCACATCCAAAATTAAACCAAAAGTTGTTAATTGAAAAATAATCATTCTTCCAAACATCCATGTGTTAAAGCTTAGTTTTTGCCCTTGCAAAAGCCAAATGATGAAAATAAGGCGCTTAGAGCAACAAATGCAAAGTTTGTTCATAACAATTCAAAATCTCGGCTCCGATAAAGTTCTCCTTCCAAGTAAAAATTTTTGTACTTTATTTTAGGAGTCTGTTTTTGGTCACTTTCGCAATCTATTCGGACCAAAGGTTCGGAATATGTTTTTAGCATGATTCCAATGTTTCAAGCTGTCTTTCTTACAAGACTGCTGTCACAACACTGAAAAGTACTGTCACAGTAGAGTCAAGGACGACCATGATAGCACTAGAACAGTACCATCACGACATTTTATTCTTTCTTGGGAAGCAAGAATGATAACGTATGGCAGTGCCGTCACAACTGTAGCGAGTGCTGTCACAACACTGTTTTATCCTTGTGAGTTACGTTAGTCTGACGGGCTAACACTTTTCTAGGACGATATTACCGAAAATGTCTATAAATAGCCCCTCTATTAAAGACAGAGAGTTCTTTTGGTGAAAATTAGGATTTTCTCTTACTATTCTCAGCATCTTTAAGATCCCAAGAAGAATTTAAGGGATTTTAGGCAAGTTTTTCAGGTTTTTAAGGAAAACATTTGATTGGAAAAGAAGATCCACTATTATTAGTATAGTTTTCTTCCATTTTTATCACTAGACATATTAAGAAGGAACTATTTTGGATAGTTTTAAGGATTTGAAGAAATCATCTTAAAACCCTAACTTGAAAACTTTAGATTGAAGAAAACAAGGAGTTTAGATTCTTGGACGTTGTGAAAGCTCTTAAGCACCAAATTTGAGGGCAAGGTAATGCCATAAACGAATCTCTTTGTTTTTATTGCATTTTTAAGCTTATAGTAATTAGATATTTATAGATATATATTTATTGGCTTCTGGGATTATTACTTATATTTTTGGTCTTTATTTATGTTCCTTTAGAGTTAAATTTGTAAAATTTTTATTTTGGAATCCTTTAAGGCATAAATAATGCGTCGCAACACTATTGTCCATCGTCACAGCGGACATCTGCGTCATCACGATCTTGATTTTGATCTCAGGTCTTTTATATCCCAAAAATAAGACCCTTATTGTAAAAATCTCATTTTTAGTTATTTAGGACTTTTTGAGGTAAGGAACAATGTCGTCACGACACTAATATCCACCGTGACAGTGGACACCTGTGCCATCATAGCACTCATTGAAACTCTAGGCCTATTAGCTCAAATAAGTTCTATGGGTTAAAGATTTGTCAAAAATGTTGAAATGTTAAGAATTTATAAATTCCAAAGCCAATGATATTAGATCTTGTTAGATCTTTCTACTAAATGTTTAAATTCATTTAGGTCCTTACATTAGCAATGAATATATGTACCATTTAGAATAAATGTTTATGGTGTTTATTAATTGGTTACTAAAATAATTTATGTGTTTATGGATTGCTAATGGCATGATTAGTGGTCCTCTTAGCATGATTAATGAAATTAGAGGACTAAGTGATAGAATTTTGCATGATAGGTTTGAGACGATTTAAAATGGATTTAATTAAGGGTAAAATGTATTTTAGGCAATTTTCATAACTCCTCCTCTACGGTGAGAAGGGAGATTTATTTAGTTTTTATGCCTTTACTTAATTATGCAATATATGAGGTGGATACTTGATTATAATTGCAAACAATTGATTAAATGAAAGCGATTAATTATTTTCCACTTAGGTTTGAATCACGTTAGTCTCATTAATAAAATGAGTTTATTTAATAAAATTGGTTTAGAAAGCTTAAGCTAACTTAAATGAGACCGATTTTCTGGGCATCGCTCCGACAAATTCGAAGCGGTGTACCTAATTTTCTTACTCAAAATCTTTTGATTCAAAGACCAATTTGCCTTAAAAATAATAAAATGGATTCAAATTGTGCTTTAAAAGGAATTAAAAAATAGTTCCCGTAAATGGGTGGCGACTCTAAATCATTTTATAAGACCGATAAGATTAGCAAGCGCTTCAACCAAAATCAGTTTATCACCACTTCTAAAAATAAGACAAATTTCACGATCATTCTTTCAAATCCTTTTTCTTAAGTTTTTTTGGGATTAAAATTTTTGGCGACTCCGTTGAGGATTTAACCCAGAATCCCCGATTTTTAATAAATCTAGTTTGGAATGCAATTAGGAATTGGCTCAAAAAAAAATTAAGTTATTTTGGCTTTCTTAATCAAAATTGGAATAAAAGAAATCTTTATCCGTTTGGGAAACTTTTAATCGCTTGTTTGAGTTATCGCTTTCCTTATCCAATTGTTTAGGATTTGAATTTCATACTTAGCATCTTCTATCTCCATTCTACCCTATATTACCTTGCGATAAGGTTATTAATACGCCTGCTAGTTCTAATCTAGACATGATTCTGGGTCTAATTATTAGAGTATTAGTAATGCTTACCACCCACAAGTCTTGTACCGAATTGGTATATAAAACATTAGGCCGTTAAAAGTTGAAGTCTCGCTTGTGGAACCAAATTCAAGGGTCGAGACCCCAGGCCTGTCAAACTAAATCTTAACCCACATATAGTCGACCGTAGTTCCTTCCATTTAGGAATTACCCTTTTCTATATGCCATTGTTTTGTCCCATTCATGCGAGAAATGTTCTCTTCCGTTAATCTCAAAACCCCCTGCTGGTTGTCGAGATTTAAAGCCAAAAATTCTAAGAAATATAAGTCAGAATTTTACCAACAGAATTTATATGTGGGAGAAATAAGGTTGGAAGGGCATGCATTTCCTACCTCCCATCCCTGTGTTTGATTTTTATATATATAACCCTCCGTGAATATTATGATTTCAAACATACATCATGTTACATGTTATACTTTTCAACCATTCATTAGGGTTGATTATTGTTATGGCACATTAGTCTCGACTCCGTAAACAGATTATGACTTGAAATAGTTTATCCTAGGAAGCAAACTAAGTTGGAACAACACATTTACTTCGTTGTTTGAGGACAGTTATGAGAAAATCATATTTGTAACAAAAAAAATGCATGCTTGAGAATACCAATGTCTCAAGGCAAAAAGTAAGGGTAAAAGAGAGAAAATAATTAACCGAAAAACCTAAAATGGTCGGTTAATGACAAAAGACTCTTAAATGTGTTCATCCAAATTAGTTTGCCTACTTGTGATAAACTAGTAAAAATTTGCATCCTCATAGAAAAATTCACAACTTGGAGAAAATTGTCAAGAGCACTACACAACCCGTGGAAATATTCACGCCCTGTGGACTTAGAATGCAAATTGGGCAAAAAATTCCCACAACACATGGCAGATTTCACTCCATGTGGAATTTAAGAAAGAAAATTTTACAAACCTTGGAAATTATCACGACCTGTGGATTTAGATGAAAATTTGAACAGAAATTCTCACTATACATGTGGAAATTTTCCACGACCCATGGAAACCTAGGTAGAAAAACTCATGACCCGTGGACAAATGCATGCCCTGTGGAAAGTTAGACAAGAAGATTCACACTCCTTGTGAAGAAGTTGGCGACCGTGTAAATGACAAAAGGGATAGATTCAAGATTTCCATGACCCATGTAAAAATTCACAACCAAGTCTGTTATCCAAATGTGGTAGGAGAGGCTAATTTTCCATGACAATTCAATCAACTCATTAGTTTGCATTCATTAAACTTGAATTATTCATGCATCACGTAATATAATTGTCCTTTTCAGCCATTTTTAAGAGTTGATTATCACTATGGCCTGTCGACCTCGGCGTCGAAATTGAAGGCGGGATTTGAGAAAACTTATTTAGGAAAGGCATGTTAGTATGGCCTAAAGTGCTTCTCATGCTAAAAATGGCCCCATAACGAAGATTTCCAATGTTTCAGTGCAAAGTAATCAGATAGTTTAGACTTTTGGGAAGAGGGACAAGTTATTAATGCTACTAGGTGAATTCTGCGATTAAAGTATATTTCTTGTCCATTGCAAAAATTTAATAAAAGAAATGAAATGACTTTTCAGTTGTACATTTATTTTGTCTTTTGACAGTAATTCTGAAATCATATATATAGTATAAAACAGATAGAAAATTTAAAAAGAAAAAAATAATGAAAAAAAAGTTAATAAAATCCTGCTTAACAAACATCAAATCTTAAACCCAAGGGTTGGTCTGGCGGTGAAATAATGTCACCAAAGACTAAAGATCTCAGGTTCAAACCCTCTTGAAAATAACTAAAGTCAAAAAAAAAAAAAAAAAATCAAATCTTAAGGACAAAAAAAAAAAAGTTCAGAGAAAAATAATTACTACCTCCATGTTTTTCAATTGTTTATATATATATTTTTTTAAGATTTTTCAATTCTTTACATTTTCATTTATAGTAAGTTTTGTAATTGTTTATTATTATTTTTTTATTAGTATTGGTGAAAAAGTAGATTTTATAAATGATTAGTAATTATTTATTATTATTTCTGTATTGGTATGGGTAAAAAGCTGATTTTTTTAGTATTTATATTTTTAGGATGTAAATAATTGAAAACCATAGAGGTAGTAATTAAAAATAAAAAAAGGGTCGATTAATGACATTAATATAATTACAATTATACTTAAAAACAAAGCTCGAAAGGTGTGTATGGTCAAATTTTATTTTGAAAAAATAAAATTTAGAATGTGATATCAATTTTTTTTGTTGGAGGTGATTTTATATTAGCCAAAAAGAATTAATAACATTACACGTTTCCAGCAAGAACTTATAACGAGGTTTAAAAGTATCACCAGCTCAATAAAGATCGTAATTACACATCAACTGTTGGAGAAGGGCAATTCATGACAGCTGATATATATACTTATTGGTAGCCTAACAATATACCTTGAAAAATACTGAAAGCAATTCAAAGGTAGATAAAGAGGTACAGAACGTACTATCGATGAAAAAAAATGGTACTATATATAATTATACTGTATATAATTGCAAAAACATATATATATTTTTTAAATCATAGATATAATTGCAAAATCGTTATAGAAAGAATCATAAAGGCAGTTACTTTTGTATTGGCTTATTTTTAAAAGTTTAGGTTACAAAATTATAGCCCAATAAGGAACCCCATTTATGTCCTCTTTTTTCTTTATTATAGGAATATATATATATATATATATATATATATATATATATATATATATATATATATATATATATATATATATTGCTAGAGTGCTTATTTTAAAATTTATAATTATTTATATATTTTTATTTTTTAATATGAATTTATATTTGCTACAATAGAATAACTATAAATTTATTTTATAAAATTATTTTAATACAATTGGTAAATTAGATTTTGCGTGAAGATTAAAATAAACTTAGTATTAAATTTTCAAGAACATGTATAAATAAAATAACTATTTTATAACATTAATATCATGTTGAATGACAATATAAAGTATTAAATTAGTGATTATACATATGAATAAAAAATATATACATATATCATTGGTCCTTATATGTATAATAAAAAATATTATACATAATATTTATATTATAAAACATATTATAATCTCTTAGATTGCTATCTTGAATCTTTCATCATTATATAAGTATTGAAGAATAAGTGAAATTATAATTATGAATACCATAAAAATTACTATAAATTAATAATTTACGAATCTTTCTTTTAAACTGTGCTAAAAAAAAAAAAAAAAGAAGTAATATTCTCTTCTTTTGTAATTGTGTTGTAAATGTGAGACATCATCATTATTTTTTTCAGCTATCATAAATTTTATAGATGGATGATATTTGAAGAGGGTAAAATGTTTGACGTACCAAATTTCAAATGAGAGAGTTATTTCATGAAACCATTTTCAGAAAATGTAATGAATGGTTTTGTTATTGTTATCACTCATGTAATGAATGGTTTTGTTCTCTTCATATATAGAAGATGTTACGATGAAAAATTCTTTTCTAGATCTCTATCAATTAGATTTGTTTAAAAGTATACAATATGTTGATTTATAATTATATATATATATATATATATATATATATATGCATAATTTTTGAAAAAATAATAATTAAAAAAATGCTTACCTTTTTATCTAGTTGAATTTTTTTTAAAATTATTATTTGTCAGATAATTGGTTTATCATTTAAAATATTTTTGTACTATGTAATTATGAATTTGTGGCATCATTTTTTATAATAATTATCTTCTATTTTTAGGAATGTAAAATAGAAAAAACTAAAGTGGTTTGGGCCCAGCAGAGTTGATAAATAACTTGCCTTCGTGTCTAAGTGGACAGAATTCGAATCATTTCTCTACATCTGGGTACGTGAGTTATATCTATGTTAAAAAAAAAAGGAAAAAATGAAAATTATCTCTAAAAAATGAGATTGTTTTTATGGGACAAAATGAAATATTAAATGAGACCAATATTTTGAAACGGTGAAAGTATATCTTCAAGTTTATAAAATTTCATACTGTATAACTTTTTTTTCATTAAAATATGAGCCGAAGGATAATACTAAATCAAATCACACTTTTATGGCAAATAACATTTTTTGCATCAAACTATAGTAAATTGTGACTCTTAGCTTCTTCATCAAGTAGTTGTACCTTTTAGCCCTCTAAAATATTAAAACCGAATCCTTTGCACCTTCCGTCTATTAATTAACGAAACATGTTGTGTAAACACACGGCAGGCGCGTGAAGCCATTTTCTCACTAGCAAAACGGCATCGTTTTGGTCTAGACAATGCTAAACAATGGGTTGTACGGCTATTTGGTGATAAACTGATGACTTTGGTAAGTGTTTGTGAGGTAAATTAATTTAAGGGACTAAAATGAAAGTTTAATAGGAAATCTCCTTTCTTTCTTGCGTGAACCAAAGGGGGCAGATGCTCTCAACATTGTCGCTGTTCAAATTGCCCGTTAAATAATCGTTGGCAGATCGTGGCTACCCAAAAATTTTTTTTCTCGTTGGCAACCTAGATCAATGGCTACTCAGAAAATTGGTTTTAATTTTTATTTGTTAATTTTGAATTTTTCTCTAATTGAGAGACTGGGATCTAATTTTGAATGGTTCATTGTCCGAGATTTAGGCTATGGTTAATGGGGCATAATCATCTCAGGAAGGAAAAAAAATATTTGTTCGTGGTTCTTAGATTATTAGCACCAAAACGACGTGGTTTTTGCTAATGAGAAAACACTTCATGAGCCTGTCGTGTGTTTGTACAACACCTTTCCTTACCTAATGGGTGGACAGTGCAAAAGAGACGAATTTTAATAATTCAGAGGCTAAAAGGTAAGAGTCATAACTTACTATAGTTCCATGTGCAAGAGATGTTATTGACCCACTTGTACTATTCAACTAGTCTTGCTACATTGTAATTATGGTATATAAATGAATATTTTATTGGATGAAAGCCTAACTTAACTGGATATTATGCTCGCCAACAGAATTAAAGGTTTTGGGTTTGAATCTAATTTTTCCCTTTCTCCCAAAAATCCTACTTCCTCGTAAAAAAAAAGAATATTTTATGGAGTAAGATAATTGTGCAATTTTTAAAATATTTATATTCAATTTTTTTAATAATTTTCTTTTTTAATAGAAAGGGGCTATTGGATAACATCTTTACCTATAAGGGTTGCCTTCCCCTTTGCATCAAAATAGGGGCTGACAATGTAGTTGAGATAAATCGAATCCAAGATCTCCACATCTTACAACTTTTATGATAAATAAGAATACAAGACTTCCACATTTCATAACCATCATGGTAAGTAAGATGTCAAACAAGCCACACCTAGTTTCCCTTTTTGTAATTTTCTTAGATTATACGAAGGGCATTTGAACATCTCTCAAACGAGAGATGCGATAATTTGCCAAATTACAATACTATGTTTTTTCATCTTTTTACCTTGCCTAGTAGATTGTCTACTTTGAGTACCGATTTAATATATATCAAGGGTCTAAAGTTCACAGAATTTAATTCTGTATTGTAAATTTTATATGACTGTAAATTCAAAGGTTTCAATTATTTTATGTTTATTTTATAATATAGAGTCAAATTCTGCGAATTATAAGCTCCTAATTTTAATTTCGAAAATTAAAATAGAAAATCTAAGTGAAAAAAATAAAATAAAAAGCAGGGAGAGCCGCTTTACCGTTCTTCGAAAGCATTATTTTTCATGATTTGATAGTCGCACCTTTTGTATAATTTTCTTAGATTCTACTAAATCATAATTTTTTTATCATTTGATAGTTCGTAGTCGTACATTCATAAAATTTGGCGTTCCAAATAATAAAATGAAATGAAGTGATTGTTAATGTTGGTATTGTCGCAAAACAATTTCTGCTAACAAAATAAAAATAATTAAGCATTAGGCTCAGTGGCAAGTACTGTTCTACTGTGCAATATTGTTGACTTCTTGGTTTCAACTTGAACTATATATTCTCCACCTATGGAAGATCCAACTATACTGTGCAATAATTTGTCTTTTTATTTTTTCTTTCGATATATTCCATAAAATTAAAAAAAAATGGTTCGATCTTCTTGCAGTGAAAACAGTGAACTGAAAAAAGGAGCTTGGTCGCCGGAAGAAGACCGGAAGCTCGTGGCTTACATAGAAAAACACGGCTATGGAAGTTGGAATTCTTTACCTGCTAAAGCTGGTGATTTGATGTCTCCCACTAATTTAGATATTTTTCAAAAGAAACCGTTTTATTAAAAAAATTCAACTTTTTTATTTACATGTTTTTGTTTGTATATGTATTATGATTTTTAGGACTCCAGAGATGTGGGAAGAGTTGTAGGCTGAGGTGGACAAACTATTTGAGGCCTGGTATCAAAAGGGGAAAGTTCAGTCTGCAAGAAGAACAAACCATTATTGAACTCCATGCTCTTCTTGGCAACAGGTATATGTGTTATTTATACTTGAAAACTTTTTTAGGTTTAAAAATCTAAACTTTAATCTAATTTTTCTCTTTTTAACTTATACCATATATATAAGGGCAATAAGGGTGAAGAGCATGGCTAAAGTTCTCAAATTTGAAATTCAAGAACACAAGTCTTACTTCTCCTTTTTTTTTTTTTCCAAAACCACCCACAATATTTGAAAAATGTTGCTTTATAATTGTATTCAGGTGGTCTGCTATTGCAAGTCACTTACACAGAAGAACAGACAATGAAGTCAAGAATTTTTGGAACTCACATCTGAAGAAAAGACTTGAAAAAATGGGCATAGATCCAGTAACCCACAAGCCAAAATCCTGTGCCTTTGGGAACCCAAAAGATGCTGCCAATCTTAGCCACACTGCTCAATGGGAAACTGCTCGTTTAGAAGCTGAAGCTAGATTAGTCCAGGAGTCCAAAAAGGCAGCTGCGGCTGTGGCTGTAGCTGCGCCTGCGGCTGTTATATCATGGCTTGACGTGCTTAAAGGAAGTCAAGGCATGCCTTCCGACATGTTTTTTGGCGGCCACTACGACAGCCTCCAGTCCCCAACTTCCACGTTAAATTTTTTTGATAATGCATTAGGTAATAAGCAAGAGAGTTCATTAATCATCCCATGCAATGGTGAAATTTTGAACAGTAATGCATGGGTTAATGACTCGTTTATGGCAGCAAATGAAAATGTTTATGGAGTTTCTGAGCTTATGGTCTGTAACACAGACATTTATAATCACAACAAATTGTCGATGGGCGGAGGAAATTGTTCAAGAGATGGGAAAGGTAATGTTGATCAAGGGCAGTGGAATTTTTGGAATAGCTTACTTAATCGGTGAATGCTGCTCCGGTAGTTGCATCTGGTTCAGGTTCACCTGTTTTTTGAATATGTGATTAAGGAGGGAGAAAAAAATAAAGTGGGTTTTATTGCAAAATGAAATAAATATAATCTTGGATTTGGATATTGTATTAGGTGTGGCTCTTAAATTAAGACATAGGAATGGTTCCTTGGTGATTTTGGTGTGTGAGTTGCAGTTTATTTTGCTTATGTTTGTCTCAGCTTTTGTTTGTATTTCTATTTCTACATATTCTCCCTGTTTCATGAAAACTAATGGTTCGTTTACGGTGAGTATAAGTTTTGAGATTTTTATTGGGAGTGTTGATCCTTCGTTTTCCATGTTAAGAAATGGTTTATTTTAAATTGTTAAGGTTAATGAGTTTCTAAAGTCTATTCTATATTTGAGAAAACGTATATTGAGACTAAAAGCAGCAGCAAATCTGGTATTGATCTAGCATCCCAACCCACAAGCTGATGACAAAGAAAATCGAAGCAGACACTTCTTGCCATGATGGTCAAATAACGGACAAAAGAGGTTTAGTGAATATACATACAGTCCGGCTGGGCCTCTCGCCATCCCTTTTTTTTTTTTTTCAGCACAGTAGATTGTTTATACTGAGTTCCGAAATCAATTTTAGTGATCTGCAGTTTGTAGAATTCGACTCTGTATTATAAATTTTATATGGCTACAAATTCAATGGTATTAATTATTTCATGTTTAAATTATAATACAAAGATGAATTCTGCGAACTGCGGACTACTGAAATTAATCTCAGCACTGAGTATAGACAATAAACCATTCGAATCGAAATAAATAATAAAAAAAAACTTCGAGAACCTCTTAAAGCGAGAGGTTTAGTCAAAACCATATACATATAGGGATTTAAATATATATATATATATATATATATATATATATATATCACAGGAAGAGTAGTTTATTATTTTAAAAGTTTAGACAAAAGAGTTAGAATCATGGAATCTGTGATTATATAAAATTGATATATAGAACGTAAAATTCTGCGAATTGCAATCAATGAAATTAATAATTCAACACTTAGTTTTAAAAATATACATATGTTACGAGTAGCACCCAAAATCAGTGTCACCAATTTGATCTGTAGAAGGTAAAATGTCTCAACATTAAAATGAGCGGCAAGTAGTTTCTTCTTGATCGTCTATATCCTTTCCATGGCCTTGAATCCCAGTTCACGCCATTGTCCATTGAAAGCCAATATAATTACATACACGCCCTGTTTAATACTACAATAACGTCAGAGATCTCTCGCGCCCTAGATTTTGTTGGGTTTGTTCTTGTTTTTTGTTCGTAAAATCAAATTCATAAACTACCTTTTTTTTAATAGATTCAAAGTAACATATTGTTCATTACTAATTAGAATTTGAGAAATGTTTTCGGGGCACTAGTAGCACGTACTTTTTCAAAAAATAATATATTATTTATGTCATTTTTAAAAAATAAAGTGAAGTTATAAACATCTTATATTACCAGCATTGATCAATTTTCAAATTAATGTTTGTAAATTTTAATCTATATTAATATACTGACCAATCTAAATCATTCATTTTATATGCTTTTTGCACTTTCTGTTGTTCTGGTATACAAAATTTATTAATTAAAAGCATTGCTATAGAGTTTTCGGAGTGAGACAGCTAGAACTTTGTGTTTATTTATTTATTTTTTATTTTTTTCATGACTTGCATTGTAAATTGTATATTCTGAGTTCAATTTTAAAGACTGGCAGTTCACAGAAATTGGTTTTGTATTTTAAATTTTATGACTATAAATTTAACGGTCTCAATTATTTTATATTTAATTTACAATATATAGTCAAATTCTGTAAGCTACAGACTACTAAAATTGATCTCAGAACTCAGTATAGACAATTTATCTTGCGGAGTTGGAAAAAAAAATTACTGTCTTTTTATTTTTAACATAGATACTCCTATCTCTAGCCTATGGGGAAATTAGAGAAAGGGATTGAAATAAATCTCGAACCCGGGACCTTAGTCCTAAAAAATAAGTGTTTTACCACTAAGCTACTTTCTTGGGCTTAAACAATTATTGTCTTGCAGCAGCGACACAAAGAGTTTTCCTTTATTAAATACAAAACTTAACAAATATTAATATAATCAGAACTGTAATATAAACTCTCTACTGCTTTATCTAAATTGTTCAAAACAAAACAAAACAAATATTTTACGAACTTAAAAGAGGCTATCCGCATTTGTTTGAGTATTACCCAATACGGGTGCTCTTAGAATTAGCATTTTGAATAAGTATGGGGTTGGTGCGAGTAACACCCAATAACAGTGCTTTTATATATATACACGTATGAAATTTGTTATTATGCGAAATTTATAACATAGATTTAAATTCTGCAAACTATCACTAAGCTTGGGAATGAATCGAGATAATTAAACATTTAATTTGAAAAAAAAAAAAATTGTGGTCTTGAGTAAATTTGAAATTGATGTTAGGTACTATGCAATTTCAATAGGGTCAATACCATTTTTTAACATCTAAACTCACTTTTTTTTTCACTTTAGACCCCTTAAATAGCTAAAACCCCTACACTATTTAAATTTTATCCAGTCCCACAATCCAATCAATGATTTAATGGAAAGTGTACATCAAACACCAAGCCGTTCGTAAGGAATTGAAAATTATTTGCGACAGAAAGAGAGAGGACGGGGAGCGAATCCTAGAAGAAATTTGTGGACTTTCATTGGTGATTGTGACGGTTAATGCGCCATAAAAAGGGTGGTGCATAAGAATTGAAGGCTGTGCGTTTTTGTGAATGAGAAGGGAAACTATATTTGTATTAATGGAGTGGTAACGAAGGGGACAATGTTGTGAAATTGGACATGTTTCTATTTTTATGATCAAACACAGAATATGAAATATTTGAATGTAATTTCTGGTTTTCTGTATGGTCTCTTCTTGCAATGCTGGATGGTAATTGAGAAGTACAGAAAACTTAGAATGAAATGTTAAATCTAGCACTAAACTTTTATATTTCTTTTTTCCCACAACATTTAGGATTTAAATTGCAGTGTACCTTGAATGAACAAATTGATGTTGATCAAATAGGTAGTAGACATAATGGAACATTTGTAATATCCCAAAACAAAATTAAAACCTGAATATTTTTCGAATTTTGCAAAAGAATTTCAGCATGTTTATAAGAATGGCCTTTTTAAGCAGTTCTATGGAAATTTGAAGACTACGGCCCACTCGAACAATTGAACCAGAAAGTTTTCTTCACCTCTAAGTTTAGGAAAACAGGCAACTACTTCCATTTTGATTAGTATCAGCTGCAATTCATTGATCTAATCAAACTTGGAATAAGATATTGAACCAATTACACAAAAAATCTTTGTGGAATAACAACTACTTACCTTGTCCATTTATATATGATTAATCAATGGAAGAATATGCTGAAATAGCCTAAAAATGGATCTGATGTGAACATTAATATTGTTAATATTAGAGACTTTATGCCAATCCATTTCCGAAGATTCCAAATTCCTCTTCACCTTTTTCTTTAAGTTTTTCTTTCATTATTTTCCTTTCATATGGAAAAGAGAAAATGCCTGCAACTCTGCTAAATTAACAAGAAACAATGTAATTTGGAAAATAAATCAAGACCCACTTCAAAGAATCCCTTCCAGAGCGGAGAGACAAGTTCCTTTGCTACAAGCTTCTCCGCAACCTCTGATGGCGCTTCACAGACAGTTTGAGCGGCTTTGTGTTTGCAGTCTTTTTGTAGAGATAAAGGGATGCAGTTAACGTTTCAAGCGAGAGAAGTGTTTGATGTCCACCTTCTGTTAAATCATGGATGGAAGGTGAGACTCGGTAAAATTTAGATAGTTTAGTGGGTTTTTAAGCCAACTAGTTGTTTCAAGTGACTTAAAGTCAAAAAGAGTAATAATTTAGGAGCTTAAAAATGTTATTAGCCGCGATTTGGGTTGGTAATGACCGAAAGTGCAGACATAACAATTTCAAGATAAAGAACAAAATTCAGTAGTTCACTAAATGAAACTTTTGTTTTACTAATTTCAACTTAAAAAGATACAGAATTTATGTATAATATTATTAATCACAAGCAAATTGGTCAAAATTGCAATGAAGGATATACCAAATTACCAAGTCCAACATCATCCATTTCAAATCAGATCAATAATAACGCAAAAAAACAACAAAAAGCAAAAAACCAAAAATTCTACTACTATATTCCTAAAACATAGAATAAGCTCTCAATGGATTTGAAAAGCTTTTAAGCATTTCTTGCCTGAAAATCCTTCATGAAAGCAACCAACCTTTCAACACCAGCCAAAGGCATTGCATTATAAATGCTAGCTCTCATACCTCCAACTGACCTATGTCCTTTAAGCTGCACCATCTTTTCTTTAGCTGCTTCTTTGATGAACTCAGCTTCTAATTCAGATTTCTCAAGTGTAAAAGGAACATTCATCAATGATCTAACAGATTTTTCAACTGGGCATCTATAAAACCCTTCGCTTCCATCAATTGCATTATAAAGCAAATCTGCTTTCTTCTGGTTCTTCTTCTCTACCTCACCTAATCCACCTTGTGCTAGAAGATCTTCAAACACTAAACCACACATGTAAATACCATAACATGGAGGGGTATTGTAAAGAGAATTGTTTTCTGCTTGGATCTTATAATCCAACATTACAGGAGTAATTTCTTGAGCATTGCCAAGCAGATTTTTTTTTATTATTACAATTGTAACCCCTGACGGACCAACATTCTTTTGAGCACCTGCATAGATCACACCAAATTTTGATACATCTACAGGCTTTGAACAGAAATTTGAAGACATATCAGCTACCAAAAGCCCATTTTTAGGAACTGGGTAATCTTTAAACTCTACACCATGAATGGTTTCATTTGCACAAATATGTAAATATTCGGCATCTGGGTTTTGCTCCAAATCATCAAAAGATGGAATCTTTGTATACTTTTCAGATTTCCCAGACCAAATCAACTTGGGTTTACAATATTTCTGTGCTTCTTTGAAAGCTTTATCACCCCATGACCCAGTAACCACAAAATCAACTGGGTCATCGGGTTTACACAGATTCAACGGAATAGCGGCGAACTGAGTGGTGGCACCGCCTTGGCGAAACATAACAGAATAATCTTCCGACATATTCAATAGAGTCCTAAGATCAGCCTCTGCTTTTTGAATAATAGAAAGAAATTCTTTCCCTCTGTGGCTCATCTCCATTACACTCATTCCAGATCCACGCCAATTATAAAGCTCTTCCTGCGCTTTCTTGAGAACATGGGCAGGTAAGGTGGCGGGTCCGGCAGCGAAATTGAAAACACGATCGGGATCTTGGGTTTGGGCTGCGATAGGGGAAACAGGGGCTGTCGATGTGGTGGCTGAGCATCTTATAGAAATGGGTTTATTTTGGGCGGTGAAATTAGAAAAGCCGGCGGTGGAATTGGGTTTATTAAGGCGGTGGCGATTAGGGTTTTGGAGGAGAGAATTTGGGGAGGAGGTGAGCTTCGTCGCCATCGCCATGATTGTTGAAATTTAGAAAAACTGAGTAGGGTAAAGAGGGTATTTTATTTAATTTTTTAGCAAAGTAATTTTTAATGCTCTGTTTAGAAATGTGCAAAAAAAAAAGTCTGATATGCAGACCAACTTGAATATTCGCAAAAATTGTACACGGAGTGGTAAAAGGAAACGACACCGTTTAGTGAGTGGTGATACTTTCCTCTGTGCTCCAAAACTGTGGCTTCTGGGTTGTTAGGTTTTGTTTAGTTTGTAAATTGCCAACTTCTTTTTCCTCTGGATTCTGACTGTACACAGTTTGATTGTTATTACTACCAGATTCTGTCTCCAACTTTCATTATAATACATTGTTTTTTTATTATTGTTGAAAAACTTTAGAATTATAGGAGCAAAGCCAAAATTTGTTACTTTCTTTGTTTTGGCTTGAGATTTTGCGGAGTTGTACAAACTAGAGTCTATGGTAGAGGAGACAAGGTGAAGAGAAATGAATTTTTGCAGAATCGTGAAAATTAGATCTTATGCTAAGGGAGACGAAGTTGAAGAGAAATAGATTAGTTGCTTTCTCATACCTATATTCTTTTAATATATTACACATCAAAAAATTTTAAATATACTTATTTGTCCAATATGGGAAACAATTCAATAGCATGCAATTGGCGAATAACATATTTTTTCCCGAAAGTATGTTCAATTATGACTTTTAGTCCCTGAAAAAATTAGTTGCATCTTTTAGCCTTTTTAAAGTATTTAAAAAACCAATCTTCACATCCTTCATCCAGCATCAAATGGTAAGTGAGGCACAAACTAAAAGAATGCGCATCACGCTGTTTTCTCACTAACAAAACGGCGTCGTTTTGAACAAGGTTAAATTGAAAATTGCCATAGTTTAGTGTGTTTTGTTTTAGAAAGTTTAGGGACTAAATTGAATTTTGAGCCATCTTCTTCTTCGTTGGGCAGCCTTGCAAGATTGCAACCTCACCAATTTCTCTTCCTCTGTTTCTTCTCTTCTATTCTTTGCTTTCAAATTGACAAACTGGTCCATATCAACCAAGGGAACCCAAAAATTTTCAACAAAAACTCATACCTAGAAATCAAATACAAGAAAAACGAAAAGAAATTTTGTTTAATAGTTATCAAATCAGATATAAACTCGGAAGAGCAATGAAAAAGAAGTTGCTAGGAAATCATACTCTGGGTATTAAACAAACCCAATTTCTCGTTAATATAGACAAAGTCACAACCAAATTTCCCACTTACAATCCAATTCAGAATTTTGCCCACCATTTCACCGATTGTACTGTTTGAACAACAAAGAACAAAAGAAAAGGTTTAATTTATAACAACTTTGCGAAAAAGAGATTTTTTTAACAAAATTACCAATAATCACCCAATCGTATTAAAAAAAAAAGCATGAATATGAATGGCTACAGAGAAGAAAGCAGTAGTTGGTGTTATTTTCATCCAAAAGAGATAGTGATCAGAGTTTGCCCTCTTTGCCTCAACGAAAGGCTTCTCGTTTTGGCTGCAAACAAGGCGGCGGTGGCGGCCACCATTCTCATCTTCATCTTCCTTTTTCTAAACCCTACACTCCTTCCAGAAAGCCTTCTATTAGTCTTCCTAAGATCTTTTCTTTAGAAAATTCTCTTCTTCATCGCCATTGGGAATCTGATTTCTCTGATGATAAATCTGCTGTCTTTACCAGCCCAGAAGAGAGTATCGTACCTACTTTTTTATCTACTGTCTCCGATTTCCGCTGGTGGTTAGGTGGGTTCCTGATCGGCATTTGTGTGATGGCAGTGAAGGATGACTGAACTCATGCTCAAAGGCTTATCCGCTGTGATGTTATTCGATCGGAAAGAAAGAAGAAACGAAGGTCGACGACAAAGGTTCGGTTGGTGGGTTTCACAATCAGAGGACAAAGAACGATTGGAAGAGAAGGATTTTTGTTGGGTTACCTGTGGATGGTGGCAGTGGTTCTGTTAGAAGGAAAAGTTAGTGGTGGCTGCGACGGCAGCCATGAATAGAGAGGGAAGAGAAGAGAGGTTCTCGTTGTTTTTAAATTTTTTGGGCTGTCAAACGAAGAAGATGGCTAAAAATTCAGTTTAATCCCTAAACTTTCTAAAATAATATAAACTAAACTATGACAGGTTTTCAATTTAATCCTTGACTAAAACTACGTCGTTTTGAGCCAAAATAACACCGTTTTGCTAGTGACAAAATGGCATGATGTGCTTTTCGTCAGTTCGTGGCTCACTCGCCATTTGATTTTGGTCGGAGGGTGCAAAATTTGGTTTTTAAAATATTTCAGGGGCTAAAAGGTGCAATTAGTTTTTTTAGGAATTAAAAATCATAATTAAACATACTTCTAGAGGAAAAAATATGTTATTGGCTAATGCAATTTTATGATACTATCATTATAATTCTTTTTTTTTTATAACTTTTATTCCCTGCCTTCAAAATGACATTATGTATCTCAATACAAATTAATAGAATCCAAACTAGAAAAATATTTAATCAACGATGGTGAATTTGAATTACGTTCGAAGCAGAGATATAATAATACAACAATATTCTAAAAATGCTTAAATGAAATATTTGATGATTGGTGCACTTCTTTAACGCTGGTAAAATTTTTTGATAGAAAAGTGTCTCTTGAACAATATCAGAAGTTTATAGCTGCTGGCAAAATAGCTAGTTTTCTTCTATTGTACTCTCCATGTCAAATTATTTCTAAAATAAAAAAAATTTAATCTAACTGAATATATGTAAACTCTATTTAAACTGATTATATACTGTTTGTATTCTCTATAAGCAACAACTTACCCTAAAGAACAATATAATACGCTTTTAATTTATATCCGAAATTAATATCAGACATTATTCTTTTATATAAAGTCAAATCTTAGTATTATCAAACCAATAGTATTTTCTTAATAAACTCATTGTCATAACTATACTCTCCATATATACAGCTTGTATATGAAAGAGGAAAAAAAACCACTAATAATAAAAATTTTGAAAGAACTGGATTCGGATTTTAAAGTAAAAATAATACTAATTAATCGACATGGAACCAACTAAACATAAAACTGACCAAACAACAAACTGAAAGTTGTTATTTTTCTATGAGCAACTAAACTTCAAATTGACCAAACTTGAAGTGAATTAATTTGACTAGTTTATAGACTGTCCTAATACACTCGAAACTTAACTTCCAAATGTTAAATGGAAAAAAACCTTACTATATAAATATAATTATCCAAAATAAAAACAAGCTAACAACATTTATGCTGTAATTAAGTAACATATTTTGTTCTTCATTTTTTTCTCCAGATTGATTCAAAACATCATTGAAACAGAAGCAGCAGCCGCCTGAGTGTCCATCAAATCAATCCAATAATTACTCTGATCTTGATCAAGGTTAATACTATTATTGTACCCAGGAGATGTGTTTTGAGTAATTTGATGATGAACCACGATATCAGAAAGTTCATTCACAATATTAATTTCTTCATTTACTGCCATGAATGAATCCATATCCCACGCATTACTATTATTTATTTCTTGAATTTCAACTGTTTCTTTCACTTGAATCTGATGAGGAAAGATTAATGGGTTCTCTTGTTTTAATCCATTTTCTGCAAAATTTAACGTTGAAGTTGGTGATTCGAGGTTTCCGCCAGAACAAGACTGGAAAAACATGCCGGAAACCATACCTTGCCATGCTTTAAGAACGTCAAGGCATTTGGGTCTAACGACGGTGGCCGTTGTGGTGGTGGTGGTGGCGGCTGTTTTGATGGTCGGAGGAATGAGAGAAAATTGGTTAAGGAGAGATTTTGATGGAAGTTGTTTTGACTCGCGCACTAATCTAGCTTCGGCTTCTAAACGTGCACTCTCCCATTGTGCCACGTGGCTTAGATTAGCAGCGTCCTTAGAATTTCCGGTGCCGGCGGCGGACCCGAAGGAGTGAGTTTTTGGTTTGTGGGTTACGGGATCTATGCCCATTTTCTCTAGTCTTTTCTTCAGATGTGTATTCCAATAATTCTTTATTTCGTTATCTGTTCTTTTGGGCAAGTGAGTTGCTATTGCAGACCACCTGACAACAATTAGCAAAACACTGTTACTTTAATAATTAAAATTGGAATTCAAATGACTAAATCCGAGTGAAACCGAACTAAATTAAATACAAAAATATTAAAATAAGTGATATACTTAATTGTACACATTAAGTACCTGTGAAGTACATTAATGTTCGAATTGCAGTTCGAATTTATCTTGGAAAATAGAGCTTGAATTCCACAATGATCACACCCAATACTTAAAATAATTATGAAATGAAAATTACAAGTAATAAACTTGTTATATTATATCATACAAGATCCATGAATCAAACGCCAAAAGTACAATTATTCCTATTTATATGAACTTATAAAAGTGGGTAAAAAACTTGTTCTCACCTAGTATACGGAATTATTACGTTTGTAAGAACTAATCATAGATGGTTAATTTAAATTTTAGTTGTTTCTCTTGTTCTAGTAAGAAAAATACAAAATAATTCCATTTATTTATTTTAGTACTTTATATCAAACATTTATTTGTTTTTACATATAAGTGTGGTCCTATACGTCCATTGTGATTAAATTTAAATTTTTTCTCCACGAGGGTTTGAAAAAAAGCTAGAACATGGGAGCATTGAGCAATATATGAACCATTCGACTCATTTGAGGTATATATATATATATATATGCATAACTAGTCGTTTTCATAGCATATAGTAAGATAAGCATCAATTATATCTGATAACATAATTACTACATAGTTATGAAAGTTTCAATTTGATATAGCTATTAGCTATAGGTGGTGCAACATTCATTATAGCTATTTTTATGAGGGATGTAATTTATTAAATTATTATACTACTATGAAGATGAGCCTTGGATGGTCACATTTTTTTCCCTTACCACCATCGATATATTGCTCTTATATGTATACAGATATTGAAATGAGTACTGATTAGTTGTTATCAGCTTAACAACTATTTATTGTGTCCAAAAACTCTCTTAAGTTTTGTACGTATCCCACTTTTTTCAAATAATCACGGTGACTGGCTTTTAGTTTCAGCTAAATAGATGTTAAGGAGCAAGCCCGTCTTTTAGCATGTGCAAGGTTATCAACCGCACAGGGCCCTAAAATTTTAAAACTCATTACTTTTTTGAAAAAAATTGAAAAAAATAGCATTAAAATGTATACTCTTATGATTGAACCTAAGACACATAACTTATTTTTACAAACCTCCTCCACTAAGCCACTTTTGAAATATATAATTTTTATTCATTCCAATAATATATATATTCTAATCTATATAGGGTCCAACGCCTAATTTTGATACTTTGCACATGACCTCTCAAATTTGTGAGTCGGCCCTATTAAGTAGGATTTGCACAGATAACAAATTTGAACCCGAAATTATCTCATGTGATTCATCCCAATAAATGCTTGTCAACTGCTCGAGCTAATTTGTTTTACATAATTTTAAAGTTAAAAGTTGGATATATAGATTTTGTTTATAAAGTTGAAGTTTCTTTCCTAAATTATAGAAACAAAGAATATCTAAAACATGATGATTTATATGTAGAAAGAGTAAAAAATAAATGATCTTACTTGTTTCCAAGAAGAGCATGCAGTTGAATAATGGTTTGTTCTTCCTGCAAGTTGAACTCTCCTCTTTTGATATCTGGTCTCAAATAGTTAGTCCACCTCAGTCTACAACTCTTCCCACATCTTTGGAGTCCTATATTATATATATACATTAAAAAAAAAAAACATATTAATAAACAAAAATATTGCACAAACTTTAATTACATATTAGTCAAATCGAAATAATTAAAGAAATTACCAGCTTTAGCAGGCAAATCTTTCCAGCTTCCATGGCCATGTTGTTCAATATAAGCCATGAGCTTCTGGTCTTCTTCAGGAGTCCAAGCTCCTTTCTTGAGTCCTCTCTTTTCCCGGCAAGGAGATCGAACCATATTATCTTTTGTTTTTTTTGTCTGGAATGAATCAAACAAAGGAAAGGAAAGGAGCAGAAAAATATATGAAGCTTAGCTCAATGATTAAGTGATGATGGAGGGATAGGCAAAAACTAAATTGGAACTCGTTTGGTATGTAATTATATATATATATATATATAAAAGTATACCTGTTTTTTTAATGTCTCTAACTAGCATAAGGGATTTTCCAACGAAGTACGATTGCAGGTTGGTTTATTTATTTCGATGACTTGGTGTAAATTTATTGACTATGCAACAGCTACATTACTTTGCCATAAATTGTGTGTGTTTTCAAAAGTAATATTACAAAGAAATTCATAAAATGTAATAAGGAAATTAATATATTACATTACAGCTAACAAAATTCGAGTTTACGTTAATATTCAGCCTAGATTGTGAGCCTTGTGAAATATAATTTACTCTCATATTGATCTGTGAAACTAATCGGATACATAGTATCAAAAACTTGTGTGGATTGTTAAGAAAATTGTGCTCATTATTTTAGGTATGGAATGGAATTTGCATTGTTTGATGAGCTAACTGTTGCTATCAGCTTGTTGTATAGGTAATACGACACTACAACAAATTCCTGTAGCCTAGTTATAGAATGTGTCTCAAGCTAGAGATTTTTTGCCCTCATAAGGAGGCATTTAATTAACAGTACTCCAAGTAAATATGAATGGTTTTAAATAATAAAATAGAAAAATAATTTGGGTGCTACCGCTCCTCGCCCTTTGTTTTTGTATTTTTTTTTAAATTAAATATTGAATTGTATCTAAGCAATATAGAGATTAATTTGAATGAGTCCCGGTTTACAGAATTTGACAAATGTATTATCAGTTTCACAAAAAACCGTGCTGTTTTTTGTAAAATTGATAATATATAGTCAAATTCTACAAATTTCAATCCGTTGACATTTATATTCAAACTGCATAAATACAATTCTTTGAAAAAAAAATAAAACAAAAATTAAAAAAAAAAGGGAATGAACGTCAGGTGCGATATCAGTGTCCTAATAAAATATAAATAAATACTACCTCCAATTTTTTCAATTGTTTACATTTTCATTTTTTGGCAAAGTTTTTCAATTCTTTACATTTCCATCTATAGTAAGTTTTATAATTGTTTATTATTATTTCTTTATTGGTATTGGTGAAAAAGTAAGGTTTGTAAAAAATTAGTAATTGTTTATTATTATTTGTGTATTGGTATTAGTGATTTCTTGGTATTTGTATTTTTAGGGTGTAAAGAAATGAAAAAATTGGAGGTAATAACAATATTTTTCTGATTCTAAAGTATCAGAATCAAATTAAAAAATGAAAAATTTACAAAAACCTCCCCATGTTTTACATAAACTATATTTTTCTCCTTATGTTTTTTTTTTCAAGACCAAAACCTCACTACTTTATTATTCTATTAACAATAACCTCATTTTGTCTATTTTTTCTATTTAAATAACTGTTGAATGACCAAAATGATATTTTATGGACTTTTTTTGAAAAAACTAAAGAAATGAGGGACTGTTTTCAAATTTTTTTCATCTCCTTCCTTGAGCTAACGGGAAATAGAGGGAGGAAGAGAGTGAAAATTGACTGGCCGATATCTTCTTCTCCGGCCAAAGATCGGAGGCAAGGCCGGTACCAATTGAAAGCTCTCTTTACAAGCATTTGACTGGTGCCCTTAATTCCATCATCGGACCACCAGAGAACACCAGAAAATGCTCTGAATATTTCGGTGAATAGTAACATTAATAGTGCCTTTCTTCTCCGGCCACAGATCGGCGGCAAGACCGATACCAATTGAAAGCTCTCTTCACAAGGAGTCGTTTGGTGTCCTTACTTCCATCATCGGACCACCAGATGACGCCGAAAAAAGCATCTGAAAATTTCGATGAATAGTAACATCAATATTGCTTTTAATTTTCCAGCCGCGATTATGGCCAGATCCGTTAACTTTTGGTTACCATGCCAACACCCTCAAACTCGTCGGAAGATAGGCTTCACAGCGATGGGGCACGTTGGTTGGGCTGGCCGGCTGTGGCGGCGGCGGAAGCATACCAGTCAATTTTCTCTCTCTTCCTCCCTCTATTTCCTGTTAGCTCAAGGAAAGAGATGAAAAAATTTGAAAATAGTTCCTCATTTCTTTAGTTTTTTAAAAAGAGCCCGTAAAATATTATTTTGGTCCTTCAACCGTTATTTAAATAGAAAAAATAGATAAAAGGAGGTTATTATTAACAGAATAATAAAGTAAGGAGGTTTTGGTTTTTAAAAAAAAAAAACATAAGGACAAAAATATAGTATATGTAAAATATAGGGAAGTTTTTGTAAATTTCCCTTAAAAAATTAAAGAATCAAATTAAAAATTAACTATTTAACTAATTTAAAGTTCGCAGCTTTTTTTTTTTATCCAAAGGTCCGCAGCTAGATTAGGAAGATTTGTATCAAGACCTGAGAATCGTTGAATGATTTGCTCCGATTTGATTTTTATTGTTGGTTTAGCCCTATAATAAACTTTAGAGTAAGATTACACTTTTTGAATCGAGACGTTTGAGACTTTTTTTTTTTTTTTTCAAATCACATGATATATTATCTATACTAAATCCTGAAATTAATTTTAGTTGGTCACATTTTAAAGAATTTAATTCCGTATGATAAATTTTATATGATTTTAAATTCAATAGTATAAATTATTTTAAATCAAATTTATGATATAAAGTTAAATTTTACAAATGGCTATATATTGAAATTGAACTCAGTTCTCAGTACAGATGATTCACCGTATAACTTGAAAAAAAAATTTGGATGTATCGAATTTCTTAAATTGAATTCAGACACCTCCAACATTTGCATAAACTTTAATTAGGAATATTGTCATTTTTTCTTATGTAAGAAATTAAAAAAAAAAATTAGTTTGGTAAAATTGTCTAACTGCCTAAGAATCAGAATCTGAACGAGCAAGTTAAGAATCTGAACTAAAACTGTTGGTATACAACATTGTTTGAAAAGACTTGGAAGCCATGTATGAACATTGTTTGAAAAGACTTGGAAGGCAGCCATTAAAATTGAACATTGTCTGAAAAGACTTGAGCTCCTTATTATCGATGAGACAAGCCCACGCATGAAATGAATGTATTTGGTACCGTAATTTACTACAATCATTATTGATTTGCCTTGTGATTAACGTAACTAAAATATCACATAAAAAAAATTGCTAACAACGAAAAATAATAGATTCATAACTATTGTTTAGTCTAGATTCATAACTATTGTAGTATTATTTAGTCTAATTGGATATCCTACTTTCTATGAAAATAATATAATATAGAGGTCTCGAGTTAAATTCTTACTAATCAAACTATTAATACCAATTTAGTACAAATTCAATCCATTTGTCGGGTACTCTATATTTAAAATAAAAATATTAGATTTAAGATGCTATGATAATGGTAGAGGTTAGTTTTGGCTAGCTTATAACTAATAGATTTAAAATATATATTAATGTAATGTATATAATGGTATTATAGCCAAATAAATCAGATTTAAAAATTATTAATTTTTTAGATTATTTTAACTGTTAATACTCAATGTATTGTCATAAATACCTCTTTTCAATTAATTATTTTATTTTATTTTTTTTATTGGATTGATGTAATACAACAGCTTTAGATAAGTGTTATTAAATTCAAATAATCAATTTTCTGTAAATAATTGTCTATAAAAGTTAATCTGGTAAATTGAAATGTCAAAAACTTACTTTTCTTTAGTACATCAAATAGAGTTGCAATACATCGAATTGAAATGTATAGTATGAAAACTGTATACCACCAGGCTACTTCCTCCTTAATAAGTCCAAATACTTAAGATCCATTTGGTTTAATTGTTTATACTAGGTGTTACCAATAGTTGTTATCTGGTGGTGGATAACTGGTAATTAATTCGTATTAGTGTTTGGTAAAAATTCAATAGCTATTGCAGTTAAAATATGAAATTCAAATAAGGGTAATTATAATTATATATTAAGTACTTATTATTTTACTTTATTTTTAATATTTAATGTATAATATAAATAAAATTATAATTGAATAATAATAAATTAAATAATAATAATAATAATAATAATATTATTATTATTATTATTATTATCCTAAAAAATAATTTAATTTTTCATTATTTTAACAAGGTTAATAAGGTACTAGGAATTATCTAGGAGGAATGAAAAAATTCTAAATAAGAGCTAGTGGAATCTGCTGTTGTTTGGTATTTCCAACCGTCTTAACTTTTGATTTTACAATTTATCAAACGTCTAAACTCTTATTTTCCTTTTAAGTTTCAACTCTTATTTTACTTTTAAGTTTAGGTTTGAAAGTAGAAGTGGAAAAACTTATGGCCTATTGATATATTTGTGAAACAATCATGCATCACAAGTTTGCTTATTTCATAAATCTAGCCCGTGATACTTATTGATAAACGTACAAGTTGGCATAAGCCAATATAAATTATAATTATTTTTACATGGTGTAGTGCACTAATCAATAACAAACAAAGGAAGAAAAATAGAAAATACTACCTCAGTCTTTTTGAATTCTTTACATTTCAAACAGTATGCTTAGGTTGAAGTTTGGTGTTGATAGTTTGATGGGTTGGGTTTGGTAGATTAAAGTAGGTTTAGGTTAGTTATAAAGTATGGTTACTGTAGTTTAATAATATATAAATAATATTTTAATCTAATTAACCTAACCCATCAAACTATCAACACCAAAATTGAATCTAATCAACCCTAAAAAATGTAAAGAAAGTTAAAAGACGGAGGTAGTA
>CATIWJ010073050.1:0-10960 GCA_949640765.1 Croton laevigatus | reverse complement strand
ATCATTCAATTAGATATGTTTCTTAAGCAAGTTGAGAGCCAACGTCACCTGAAAATGACTCCTAATTACTCTTTATTCTAATTTAATTTCGTCCATCAATTTTACTGCTACAAACTATTTTTGCATAGATATAAGCCACATTCAATTTCTCTTCTTCAGACTACACATCTTATAAATCCTAAAAAACAAAAGAATATATATATACATATTTACACTTGCAGTTTCTAAATCTTCTTAATTTTATTCATTAAAGAATGGTTCAAATTAGGATATAAATTCCACATCGCATACATATTACAGGAATTCAAAACATCTTAAACTAAATCTACTACATTCGGTTGTAGTTTCGTTCACTGTTTGACTTCTTAGTATTTTTCAATAGCACAATCTATGGTCAAAATTCGATGCTTGAGTTTTTTAACGACGCTAAAAATATTAACACTTTTAAAATTGTACGATAAACAGAATTTAATCTAATAATTAGTTTTTTTTTTCTTTTGTTGTTGTGAAGAGTGGGAAATTCTGTAATTTTTAGTAGTGATCTTTCAAAACATTGAATTTTCTTATTGAAAATAAAATTCTATCACATCACAATGTGAAATTTCTCTTTTTCATTAGAATAACAGAAGTGAGATGTTCATGAAATTTTAAAATTTTATATCAATTTAATTCTAACAAATTAAACAAATTCTTACAAAAAATATATAATTATGTTGAGCAACTGATACGCACGAATATAACTTATCCTGACTTACAAAGTTACAATGATATGACATTATAATTGATAGTTACCTAATATTACGAAAGATTAGATGGTCAATTATATATTATCACCGACACTACTCCTATTATTCATTTCTTTTTATACTTACACTTTTCAAGCTCTCAGTTCAATAAATAAGAAACCATTATGTTCAGTGGTTGGAAAATAATTGATAGAACTCAAGTCCAAATCCTATGTGATTTGATATTTCGTACTCCCTCTGTATTTTATGATTCTTTATATTTTTTTTTATCAATACCAACATAAATCAGTTTTTCACCAATACCAAGACAGAAATAATAATAAACAATTACTAATACTTTAAAAACTTATTTTTTTACAAATACCGATAAAAAAATAATAATAAACAATTACAAAACTTACTATAAATAGAAATGTAAACAACCAAAAAAAGAAATGTAAAGAATCATAAAATACGAAGTTAATAATAATTTCTGAAATAGTTATGTTAAATAGATATTTTTCAAAGCGCCTAACTTTTAATACTTTATAATAATACCGTTTTATATAAGATTGGGTTTTCAAAGCGGTTAAATTTTATTTATTTTTTAGTGTTTTCTAAACAACGGCTACAAAACAAACAATAAATAGCTAATTTCAAGTGAATACACTATTAATATTCAAAAGTTGATAAACATATCTGGTTTGATAATTGATTAATTAAACACTTTTGTAGACTTAAATATAAGCATTTTAACTACTAAAATAATTTTTAAAAAACAGAAAATTCTTCTACAAATATCCATAAAATTAAAGGAATCATTTTAAACTTTGAAGTAGTACATAACATAACAACGTGAATATTAGAAAATATATGAAAACATATGAAACAACTTTGAACGATTTGTGTAATACATATATATGTATATATGTTTGTAGCTAATTAATTAAGTGAAACTATACTTAGATACTAACATTCCAAGTAGCTAAGCAATATTTCTTCCTTAATTAATTATTAATTCTACATTAATAAACACAAATTTATTATTTGCATGCTTGAGAAAGTAAAATTGTAGCACATTCTCTAATTTCTGCTCTTTTTCTTTTCCTTTCTCTTTCACCTTCAACTTCTAATCTCACACCAAATAATTTTGGAGACTCTGCTTCTTTATCTTCTTCCTTCTCAAAATGTGTATATTTAGCCACTAAATCAAGAAGTTCTTTGCATTTCCTTTTCATGCCACTAAGCTCAGAGCACAACACCATATTTTCTTTCTTCAACCGCTTATTTTCATCGACCAAGCTACCATATTCTGATGATGATGAAGTCGACGATGACCGTTGATCTTCATCAGATTCTTGTGGTGAGGTTTGAATTTGTGCATTAGGTGGTTGTTGTTGTTGCTGCTGCTGCTTATTAGACCATGCTTTACGTCGTCGTATTTGATTTAGTAGCTCTTTTCCACCTCTTCGAAACATATCGTTGCAAAACTCCCAACGATTGGTTGCAACTTTACGAAAGCCCTAAATAATCAAACACAAGTGTTTACGTAATTTTAATTTCTGCTAAAATTTAATGTTAAGGTAAGATAGAAGAATAAAGTAATTAATATTTCAAAAATATGACATATTCATTTGTTTGTATTTATTTATTTTTTATTACTTGCGTTACTTATTATTAATATATATATAAAAGAATTTGATACGTATAGGTAATTCATTGAAGAAAAAAAATATACTAATAAATTAATGTAATACAAACTGTGAAGTTTCTGACTTACATTACATATATAAAATGAAATTAAACTAAGTAATTAATAGCTTAATGAAGACCAAAGACTAATGACTATGAATCAAAGGTTAGGTTTAGATTGGACCTTTAACCTATTTGTATGTATGTACAGCTAATTTTATAATATTCAATCTCAGAATTTTCGAACTCAGTCAACTTTAACCAATTTTAGAATTTAGTAGTAATTAATTTACAGTCAATATATTTTATTTTTTTATTTTTTATCTTCCCTAGTCAATTTTCTTTCTCTATTGAATTAAACAATATTACTAATATTTTTTTTCTCATAAATATATCTATTATTTCTAATGCAAAAATATATATAGTCTCTAAAGAAAAACTGGAAAAAAATTTACTTACATAAGTATTGAGTTGCCGGACAAAGCTTGAGAAGTTGCTATGCTTAAAGAGAGTAGGTAAGAGATCACGAGCAAACTCCGCCGGTTGCCAAACGACAAACCCAGTTCCGTCGTCGTTCCATGAAACCACATGGTCGGTGATCGGATCCTCTACGAGCATGTACGTTTTCAATAAAAACGGCGGAGGAGTTGATTTCCTTATATATTCTAGTAATAAACCCTTATTATTATTGCTATTGTTGTTATTATTATTATTATCTACTGGTACAGAAGACTCCATTAATGATGAAAAAAAAATACAGAAAAAGAAAGAGAGAAAACAAAAAATAAAGAATTAAGGAGAAGAAGAGAAGAGAAGAAGGGCAGTTAAGAACTCCCAACCCCAACAATAGAAACCCAACACGATTGCTCCACAGTTCATGAGAAATGCAATGAGCCTTTTTTGCTCTTCTTTGATTTCTTTAAAGAAAGATAGAAAAGAAACAATGGTTGAAACGTATTTTCTAAGGCCAAACACTCTTTATATATAGTCTTTCAAGAAAATTCTTCTTTTCCCCTTTTTATTATAGATAATATAAATAAATAAATAAATATAATATTATGCTTGCAGGTTTACAGTTGATTCCATAGGACCTGTGTTTTGAACCGTTGGATCTTGTTCTAAGGTATTTGTTTCTGTTGTTTATTTCTTTTGATGGCTAGGGAATTGTAGACTTGACTGGTCTATGATTAACATTAAGTCATAATAGATTAAAGAAAATAATTATTGAATAAATAAAAATAACTGTACAAGACTTTTTTTTTTTCTTTTGACATATTATGTTGGGTTGAGCATGGCATGTTTTTCGACCGCCTCTTCTCACCCATATTTTGCTTCACCCTGTGTTCAAATAGATTAGGTTTAATGTATTTTGAGTCTGTCAAATTTCAACGGATTTTACCGGATCGGGTCAAATGCTTAACTTTTTCCAATTATTTTCGTAAAATATTTTAGACTAAATATGTATATATTATATACACACATTCAAGCAATCCTTCTATTTTTTCTTCCTCGCTAGATTCATGAGTGATAAAACAAATGGTTTAATTATAAAGAAAATTAAATACTTTTGTTGTGATCTCTTTCTTTCATTATTTTCTTATACAAATAATGAATATTTTTATTAATAAAATATATTTCTATTGAGATCTGATTTGATGATATGACAAAAAAAAATTCCCCTTGAGGAGCTATTAGGCAATTATATGTTATTGGAGCATCAAAGCCTTCTTTTTTTTCCTGCTCTTCTCTCTTAAATCTTAGATGCATTTTCTCATTTTTTATTTTACAGCCACTTATGACTATCCCCTTTTTTCTATTTTCTTATTGTTATGTTTATTTATCTTTTTTTTTCAAAAAAAAAAATATATATATATATCTATACAGATGAAAATTTAGATTAGTTAGCTCCTTAGATATTGAGATTTTATTTTAGTTCGTTTTATTTATTTATTTATTTATTTTTTGGTTAAAGGAAGAACTTCATTATATAGCTATATTTCTAAGAAAAACTGAACCTAAATAACTATTAAACAAAAACGGCAATAAATCATCAGGCGGTTGAAGTAACTCATAACAACCAAGTGGTCTTAAAGTTCTAAAATGGGCTAGCCAGTCTACACATTGATTCGCTTCTATGTGAACATGATGAATCTTCACATTCCACCCTCTATCAAGGATAGTATGGATATTCATAATCAGATTCCAAACCTCCGAAGCAGGTGCTAGACGAGTATTGGCCAAATTAACAACTAACAAATTGTCAACCTCCACATCAACCTGCATCCACATCAACTGCAGACCCATAAATAGTCCCCAGAGTTTAGCCATAACAATCAAACACGACCCCAGATTATAGGTGAATTCATGCATTTGAAGTCAATTCTTATAAATTATAATCTTATCACCATCTTTATAATTTTCAGTATTAATCCTTAACGTTTTCTACACTCTGTTCAAGTTTTGATGATGTGGCTGGCTGTTATGTCCTGCATGTGGGTCCACTAGTTGCTGACCGAACAACCGCGTTATTATTCTTTTAGCTAAAGCCATTTGTCTCGCGTGCCATTTTTATTTTTTTATTTTTTTGACTTGCACTTTAGATTAGGCTTATCAAAAGTTGACACGACTTGCTAATCCGACACAAATTTAACCTGCTAATAGAGGGTTAGTGTTGAGATTTTTGACCTATTTAATTAAATGAGTCGACACGAACCCGACCTGAAAATAAATAGATTAGGTTCAGGTTGAAAAATTCAATCCGCAGATCGAACTGTGTAACCTGTTTACTATTTATAATAATAATAATAATTATTATTATTATGTCTTGTATGTACATAAAATTAGTTTTGTTAAAAAAAATCATAAAATTAGGCTTTAATATTGAAATCAGGTTACATAGGTTAAATGGGTTAGGGTCAACATGAAATTAGCATGTTAAATGGGTTTCAGATTGACCCGTTTAACCCATTTATCTTTAAAAAAAAAGCTTAAACAGATCAAGTCGACCTGTTTAACCTGTTTATTAAACATATCAGATTATGGTTGAGTTTTCTGACCTGTTTATCTAAACAGATCAGGTTAGGGTTGAGGGGTTAACGCAAGGAAGATAACGAAACAAGCAAATTCGGCCAAAATTTGGCTAAAAATTGAAATATTTGATTATTGAATAAAAACTGTCCCAAAAGGTTCTTTATGACATATATTTATAGCCTGGAAAAACCTAGGCCGAAATAACAAAAGATTCCTAATGAAAAACTAAAAGTTCATTACTTGCCGAAGAAGTAAAAACCGAAAAACGCCAATTTGAAGGCCTAAACGATGGATTTTGGCCAAAAAGTGATGGACACCACAAGCAAAGCTTGTGACTTTGAATCGTTGGCCCGTTTCCGATAAGAAAACCCACCGAAATCGCCAAAATCCGACACTGACATCCTTGGCCGCAAACTTGGCCGCAAAACTGCCCGTTGGGCTTTAACACCGAAATGGGCCTTGTCTGATTTCCTCGAGGCCTTTGACATATCCAGAAGGCCCAAGAAAGTCTCCGATGCTTCATCCGCATCAGTCTCCCCCACTTGGAAAAAACTCGTCCTCGAGTTGAGCTCAGAATCAGGATACAATGGTTTATCATCAGGATAATAACGGGACAAATCTGCCACATTAAAAGTATGGGAGATATTCATGCTGCCTGGAAGATCAACCACATAAGCATTATCATTGATTTTCTTGCTGAAAGAATAAGGTCCGTATTTCTTTGGCTGCAACTTGCTGTAGGTTCCCACAGGAAATCTCTCTCGACGGAAGAACACCATGACTTGATCCCCCTTTTCAAAAACCTGCTGTTTCCTTTGTTTATCTGCAGCCTGTTTATATTTCTTATTTGTGGCCTTTAACTTCTCTTTTACCGCCTTATGGACTTCCACAACCTGCTCCGCCAAGTGAGATGCGGGAACATTCTTCTTCTCTTCCTTTGGTAATTGCACAAGATCCAAAGTAACATGCGGCACCTTGGTATAAACAATCGAAAAAGGAGAACGTCCTGTGGCAGAATGAACAACATTATTGTAAGCAAACTCAGCTTGTGGTAGCGCGAGATCCCACTGTTTCGGCTTGTCGCCATAAATACAGCGAATCAAATTCCCTAACACTCTGTTTACTGCTTCTGTCTGTCCATCGGTTTGAGGATGAGCTGTGCTGCTGTAGTTAAGCGTAGAATGAAAAAGTTTCCACAGCGACTTCCAAAAATGACCCAGAAACTTGCTATCTCTGTCAGAAGTTATAGTCTTTGGCACTCTATGCAAGTGCACCACTTCTTTGAAAAATAATCGAGCAATACCCATAGCATCGGATGTTTTCCTGCAAGGAATAAAATGAGCCATCTTGGAGAACCTGTCAACAACAACAAACACAGAATCAACACCCCTTTGAGTCCGAGGTAGTCCAAGAACAAAATCCATGGAAAGATCCTCCCATATATTATCAGGAACCGGCAGAGGCATATAAAGCCCGGTGTTCTTGGATTGTCCCTTCACAGTTTGACACACATAGCACCTCTGAACAAACTTGGAAACGTCCATGTTGATGTGAGCCCAATAAAAACGCTCATTTACTGCAGCAACCATTTTATCACGTCCCAAGTGACCAGCTAAACCACCGCTATGCAAATCGTGGATAACCTTCTCCCTCAACAAAATTCTGGGAATGCACAACTGGTTGTCATGCATCAAAAACCCATCCTGTAAGTAAAAATTTCCAACAGGCTGCCCAAGGTTGCATTGGACCCAAATCTCCCCAAAATCTGTATCTCCTTCATAAGTATCTTTCAGCTGCTCGAACCCAACTACTTCATGTTGTAAAGTAACCAGCAAATGTGCTCTCCGGCTTAATGCATCCGATACCTTGTTGTGTACCCCAGCCTTGTGTGTTAATCGGAAAGGAAACTTTTGTAAAACTGGCACCATCTAGCATGGATATCTTTACTGATGCGCCGTTGACTGTTTAAGTACTTCAAGGCTTCATGATCCGAGTACAGAATAAATTCCTTACCAACCAGGTAGTGCTCCCACGTTTTCAAGGTACGAACCACAAAATAAAATTCTTTGTCATATGTACTCCATTTCTGCCTTGCTTCACAGAGCTTTTCACTGAAGAACGCTACTGGCCGCTTTTCTTGTGAAAGAACAGCTCCAATACCGACTCCACTAGCATCACAATCTACTTCAAACAGCTTTTCAAAGTCTGGTAAGGCAAGAACGGGGGTTGTACAAATCTTTTCCTTGAGGAGAGCAAAACTGGTTGCTGCTTCTTCTCCCCACTGAAATTTCCCCTTCTTCAGGCATTCTGTCATTGAAGCAGCAATGGTGCTGAAATTCTGGATGAAACGCCTATAGAATGTTGCAAGGCCATGGAAACTTCGAAGCTCAAAGACATTGGTAGGGGTTGGCCAATCTTTGATTGCTTTGATTTTCGTCTCATCCATTTGAATTCCTTCCGCACTTATAATGTACCCCAAGAATAACAGTTTGTTGGTTAGAAAACTGCATTTCTTGAGGTTGACAAACAGCTTGTTGGCCTGCAAAACTGTTAGAATTTCCCGCAAATGCAACAAATGCTCCTCCTCTGTTTTACTGTAAATGAGAATATCATCAAAGTACACAACCACAAATCTACCAATAAATGGCTTTAATACCTGGTTCATCAATCGCATAAACGTGCTAGGTGTGTTTGATAAGCCGAATGGCATAACCAGCCACTCGTACAAGCCCTCCTTGGTTTTGAACGCCGTCTTCCATTCATCTCCCGGTCTAATTTGATTTGATGATAGCCGTTCTTCAAGTCCAGTTTGGAAAACCACTGGGAACCATGTAATTGGTCCAACATGTCGTCTAGTCAAGGAATGGGGAACTTGTACCCGACTGTAATCTTGTTAATTGCCCGGCTATCTATGCACATTCTCCAACTCCCATCTTTCTTTGGTGTTAACAAGGCTGGTACGGCACATGGACTCATACTCTCTTGAATATGACCTTTTTCCAGCAACTCCTCCACTTTCTGTCTCAAGATCTCACTCTCCTTTGGGTTCATCCGGTAGTGTGGAAGATTCGGTAGACTAGCGCCTGGAATTAAATCAATGTGGTGCTGTATGTCTCTCATAGGAGGTAGACCGTCTGGTATTTCTTCTGGCATCAAATCTTGAAATTTTTGCAACAGCGGTCTGATCGCTTTCGGTAACATCTCCTTCTGCAATTCCGGTTCTGCCATATATACTTGCTTTAATATCAAGGCATGTACCTGTCTAGTTTCTTTGATATCAACATCAAAATGGTTAGTTATAGCAAGGAAAGAGGACTGTTTTGCTGCTGAAGTTTTGTTCTTTTACGGCAGCAAAGTGTATTTCTTGCCGTCCTTCTCTAGACTGTACTGGTTGCTTCTGCCCGAATGCTGTGCATCAACATCAAACTGCCAAGGTCTCCCAAACAATATATGACAGACATCCATATCAACAACATCACAATACGCCTCATCCTTATACTGACCTATAGAAAACGGTACCCTACACCTTTCATTTACTTCTATACAAGTAGCGTCAGATTTTATCCATCCAAGAGTGTAAGGACTAGGATGTTTTTCTACAGTCAATCCTAATTTCTGTACAATTTCTCTCCCAATAATATTTTCATAACTACCACTGTCTATAACAAGAGTAAAAATTTTATTCAAGATAGTGCACCTGGTTCGGAACAACTGGTGGCATTGCGTTTGGTTCTCCTGTTTCGGTGTCAGCATCATTCGTCTTATAACATAAGCTTGACCAGAATCTATCTCCTCTTCATAATCGTCTTCATCCCCATCTGCCTCACAGTATATTCCTTCATCCTCATCTTCTCTCTCAACGAAGTTGACAGTTTTGCGTTGAGGACACTCATTAGATCGATGCCCCGGCTGATTACATCTGTAACACTTGCCTGTAATAGGTTTAGCATAGGGATTGGATGATTTTTGTACCTCTTTCTCCTTAGTTTCAGTGGCTATTCTTTTTCCGGCAGCCTTGTCTTCAACAACACTGCGGTTGTTACTGTTGTATCTCTCATTACGTGATGAAAATTCCTGCACAGGTTTTGACTTTTCTCCTCCTCCAGACGATCTGTAATTATTGAAACTCCTCATGTTCCTTTCTTGTTGCATCAATTCTGCCTTCATGGCTAAGTTCTTTGCTTCAGATAAAGTTTTCACCACCTGAACCCCAATTCTGTCTTTGATGAAAGGTTTCAATCCCTCCAGATATCTCGCTACTTGCTGCCCTTCCGTTTCGGACAGATTATTCCTTTCTGCTAGCCGCATAAAATCTGCTGTATATTCATGCACTGTCCGACTTCCTTGTGTGCAACGCTGGTACTGCTGGAACAGGATCTGCTCGTAGTCTGGTGGTAGAAATTCCTGGATCAGCAATCTCTTCATCCTGTACCAGGTCTGAACTCTTCTTTTTCCCTCTCTTTCTCGCCTCCTCTGCAGCCTATCCCACCAGGCGGATGCTCCTCCTTTCAATCGGCAGGCCACCAACCTAACCCTCTTCTCAGCTGGGGTTTCCATATAATCAAAGAACCGATCTATGTCTGCAACCCAATCCAAGAAATCCTCAATACCCAGACCTCCATTGAAGTGAGGAATATCGACTTTCAATTTGAAATCCGCCCCTTTTCTATCGTCTCTCCATCGATTGTTCCCTTGCCTTCGCCTTCCTCCACCATATCCATACTGTCTTTCCTCTTCAAATTTGTCAAAGTCCTCCTCTTCGGAGCTGCTATCTCCCATGGGGTTCGGCCTGCGGACAAGAACAGGACGCTCAACAGGGGCTCCACGAACATTGTCAATTCCTGGTCTTCTGCCATCTCGTCTATTCCGGTTCACATCAACACCAAGACCGTCTAGTCGATCGACAATATCATCAAACCGTTCCTCAAAACGACAGAATCTGCGATCGATTTCTTGATCAAGGCGTTCCTGTAGACGTTGCTCCATATGTTGCAACGTTTCGTCCATAGGGACTCCAGTCTCCTGAACACCGTCACGAAGACCACCACCTTCTCCTCCACCAGTAGCCATTATCTGATACCACCTGACGCAGGGAAGATAACGAAACAAGCAAATTCGGCCAAATTTTGGCTAAAAATTGAAATATTTGATTAATGAATCAAAACTGTCCCAAAAGGTTCCTTATGACATATATTTATAGCCTGAAAAAACCTAGGCCGAAATAACAAAAGATTCTTAACGAAAAACTAAAAGTTCATTACTTGCCGAAGAAGTAAAAAACCGAAAAATGCCAATTTGAAGGCCTAAACGATGGATTTTGGCCAAAAAGTGACGGACATCATGAGCAAAGCTGTGATTTTGAATCGTTGGCCCGTTTCCGATAAGAAAACCCACCGAAATCGCCAAAATCCGACACTGACATCCTTGGCTAACTTGGCCGCAAAATTGCCTGTTGGGCCTAAACGCCGAAATGGGCCTTGTCTGATTTTCTCGAGGCCTTTGACATATCCAGA